>ML681973.1:8266063-8354157 GCA_007922195.1 Podocnemis expansa | reverse complement strand
CCTTAGCAGGGTTTCTTTAAAATGTACCTGTCTGATTTTTAGGTCACCACCAAGTCAAGCAAGGGACGTGTGAAGTCGTTGCCGTGCATCGTTGCTGCAATAAGAACCGTATTGAAGAACGGTCACAAACAGTCAAGTGCTCTTGCTTCCCAGGACAGGTTGCAGGTACAACAAGGGCCCAGCCCTCTTGTGTCGAAGGTAAGCAATCTCCCACTGACTCATCCTGATTTTTGACTGTCTGAGAAATTTAGTCGTTGATTGTTTGACTTTCAGCTGTCTACAAAGAATAATCCTTCCTTTGGTTAATTTTGGAAACATCTCTGTTCGTAGATGATAATGAGTGTGCATAAATCTTGGTGTAATTAATCCCCTTAATATATGTGCTTGTCTGTTTCATGTCTGTGCAGTTAAAACATCTTAGTTTTTCCACATAATTCTTCTACTTTTAAACTAACCTAAAAACAGTACAAGCCAAGAAATCTGTCCAGTTGCCTGTAGACACAGCAGCATGGCCATAGAGTCATTGGGACGTGAAGGAATCGCTAAGTGGATATCAATCTGGTACTTCGTAGTCACAGACAAATAGCTTAGTACCATTCAGATGTCTGGTTTGTGTGTGCTGTCCTCTGGTCTAGTGTAATCCAGCCCCCTACATTGATAATGAGCTTCTGCACTGGACCCCCATGTGTCTCCACTGCCCTATATCCATTCAACTTTGTGTGTATTCTAACCAAATACTATGATGTGTGAAGAATCCCAAGGGCGTAGATTATGCACTACTAGTGAATAGGATACATAAACAACAAGTTACACTACTGTGATATTCTAATAAATGCAAAAGCATAGTACAAACTGATCTGGCCCATCACCCTTGCCTTTGGGTTAGTTTGAAGAACATTACGATTCATAAACACAATGGCATAATATTAGGATAAATTTATAATCTTCAGTTTGGTGGCACTGATCAGTATCCCTTTATATAATATTCGATATAAATTAGAAAGTTAAAAACTAAGAAATTTTCTCTTGAGTTGATACTGTAATGCAGGCATCTTCCTAGAGTGAATTTGTATAGTTGAAATATCTACCCCAAAAGACTCAAAAAAAAAAAACAAACAAACAAAAAAAAAAAACAAAAAAAAAAAAAAAAAAACACCCCAAAACAAAACAAAAAAACCAACCAACCCCTAAATATTTCATTGTTTATCTCCTAACGAGCATTCTGCTTCTAGCCATGAGATCTTTTTGTTAGGAAGTGGCTAATATAAGTCTTCATTAGCTTATTTGTCAGTAAGAATTAAATGGATCTTAACACATGTAAGACTGTGAAATTTACATTTAAATTGAAGCAAAGTTGAAAAATATTTTATTAGCTCAATATTGACACAGAAATCACTGTGTCCTTCTACATTTTTGTTAATCCAAAGTAAGATGCTTATTTTCTGTTTTCAATGCTTATCACACAAAATCATGACCTTTAAAAGTTAAGTATAAAATACCCTAGGTTTTTCTGGCTTTCAGTAATGTTTCAGCTTAGGAAGAATCCAACGAGTAAATGTAACTGTCTGATTTTAGTACTTACTTCACTTATTTATGTTTTCTGTGTCTGAGAACCTGTTGTTTTATTTAGGAATTAGATTTGGCTTGATGTCTAAAATACCTTGTAATTCAGGGGAACAAATCAACCTTAATTTTCCAGTTTGTTGGATAATTTTTCCTCTTGCATCATATGCAGAACCTGTACCTTTTATGTGACATATCATGCAACAGTTTTGCTGTTCTTTATGGGGGATACTAAAGTCTAGACATTTATTAAAATATACTCTCATGTTGCAAAGGTAACACTTTATGCATTCATGACAGAATGAAGTGGATCGTGCAGTGGAAACCTAATTTATTTTGCCAGAGCAAACACGTGCTGCAACAATTTAATGACTTCTTTTCCTTCAAGTGTGCTTGAGATTAAATAAGACAAAACATTCTGAATATAAGATTTTTAGTTATAAAAGCAGAAGCCCTTGACCTTTATTTTCCCCTTAAAGTGATGCTTTAATAAACTTTTGTAAGGATTTAGATTGTGACTCAATGACGTTTTATTTTTCTCCTGTTGCACAAAACCCATAACTGTCTGTTCACAGGCTCAGAATTGGATTTTTCACTATATACACAGATTTCTGTAAGCTTCAACAGCGTAAAAGCCAGAAAGAGAGAGTACTCAGCATGGCCCAACTTGTGTAACTATTATTTTAAATATAATGTAAGGGCTACCTTGTTCTTTTTCCCAGAGATTTTACAAAGGTCAGGAAGATGTGATTGGACTATATTCCATGCATTCATAACATAAGACTTAAAAGGCTGGTTGAAAACACAATATTACTACACTGGTTAAATTTTAATGGGAAAAAAGTGTTTAGAGCACTTAGTTTGAGCGGCTTTTTTGAGGTATCATCTTCTCAAAATAGCCGGCATTATTTATATTAGGGTAGCAAACTTTCCCTGCTGTCAAACACTATGCACACATGTAATAACATTACTAAAAAGACAGTCCTTGCACTCAGTTGTGTACTATTTGTATGGCCATAATAGGATAAACGACTTAACACACGATTGTGCAATTGGCTCCTGGTTCATGACTAGGGCTCCTAGATGCTGTGCTATGATACAAATTAATAATTAGTACGTTACCCCATATTATGCAAGACTGAGCAATCCTTGTTCAATGTGGTGAATGACGAATATGATTAGTCCTATTGATTTTAATGGGGCTACGCTCAGCTCCTATACCATGATGTGAAAGACAGCTATGTATTATAGACTCTCTAAAGTCAGAAGATACCAGTATGATCATCAAGCCCGACCCCCTGCACAGTGCAGGCCACAAAACCTCACCCACCCACTCCAGCAATAAATCTCTAACCTATGACTCATTTGTGAAAGTCCTCAAATCATGATTTAAGGATGTGAAGAAACAGAGGATTCACCAGCAGGTGAGCCATGCCCCATGCTACAGAGGAAGGCAAAAAAACCCCAGAGCCCTAGCCAATCAGCCCTAGGTGGAAATTCCTTCCCAATCCCAAATCAGATGATCATGAGCATGTGGGCAGGTCTCACCAGCAAAATTTGGTCTGAAGGGTGTTGGCATTCAGCCATATGCCATAGAAAGGAATGCAACATACATTAAATCCTGAAAATGCTCTGGAATGAAGACATAAGTGCCTTGAATGTAAGAAATTGAGCCTTACATTGAATATTTATTCACTTTTGCCTAATGCCATTTGTAAAGAGGGTCTAGTAATACTTTCTGTGTTGTGAAGCTCAATTAGTATTTGGAAAATGTTTTGCTCTTCTGCAGTCTTTCACCCTGCATAGTGGTGGAAAGTCAAAATTGCTCTTGAAAAGAAAGGGTAGATAGTTGAAAAGCAATGTTTAATATAGAGCAGGATTTTCCAGTGAATTTCTCCACAAAGCACAGAATAGTCCTCTGGTATTCCATTGGTAGAAGTACTCTTAAAATAGGATGCGGGGCAAAGGATCTTTTTTTGAAAATAAGGTGTTGGGTCAGTATAGTTTTATTCTGATCTCATGATAACCCATTCATTACATTTTTTCCTCACTGCAATTACTGCGCTTTGAATGTAACAAGAAAGGAACCATCTATTTATGTACATATGTGTGTGTCATATATAAAGATAGATAATTTAATATTGAGTGCTACTCGCTAGATTTTTTTTATTGCTGCTTTTTTCCCTCAAGTCTTGAGCAAAGAAAAGCAAGACTATTTCTTCCCCGCATGCCTTATTTTGCCATGAGTTCTTTGAGCCCCATAGACGGGCCACCCTCATGTTTTGAGAAACATTGCTGCTGTTAAATTAAGCTGCCAAATTCAGAACAGAGTGCAACATGTATGAAGGGAAGACATTTTAATAATCAGTGAGTTTAAAAAATATGAGAGAGAGAGAGAGCAAGCCTGTATAACTGCCTGGTATTGCAGCTGTAAGATGTGATCAGAGCCATAGAAAATTTAGTTTAGTTAAGGTCAACTCCCTGTGCTATGAACAAGCAGTAAACACTTAAATTCAAAGTGATCATTATGAGATTTAGTTTTCTCCCATTTCCTTTGTAGAAATAAACATCCTTGAGTAAGTACCTAAAGGTAGGCTGACAGGCACTGCGAAGAAGATAAAGCATGTTTAATTCTTGTCTGCAGTGAAGCTACCTTTCCTAAGTGTGTTAAATGTATCTCTAAGTAAATCACCACAAGCCAAATTATTCCCCGCCCATGGCAATATACTATTTACTAGTAATGGAACTGACTATTACTTCCCTGGGGAACTGTGTCAGCAGAAGATTTATTCCAGGTAGGTAAATCCACAGCAGATCAGTTGGAAGATGTAATGCTGAAGTAATCTTCTGTTGCCTCAAGATGTTTGTAGATTCTGTGTGAGATTGGTCCACTGATGGAGAATGGTGCTCAGTTGTTCTCTGTAACCACTAACGGTAGCACAAGAAGTCATCAGCATAGTCTGCAGAACGGTTAGATATTAGGAAAAGCTTTTGAAAAGGATAGTTAAACTCTGGATTAGGGTTCTAATGGTGGTTGTGGAATCCCTGTCATGGATGGTTTAGGCAGTTTGATTTTGCCTCAGCGCATGGAGTTGGAATAGATGACCTCTCAAGGTCCCTTCCACCCATTCATTTCTATGATTCTGGTTGGAAAAAATAGTTATTGAAGCCTCTCCATGAACCTTTCAATCTGATAAGGGGAGGAGATATTTTAAATTACTCCATGATTCAGACAGTGATGGTGACAGCAAAAGCTAAGTTACTGTTTCTATGAAGAAGAACATGCAACATGCAGAAATTTCCAGAGGGGTAGTCATGTTAGTCTATGTACAGCAAAAGTAACAACAGTCCTGTGGCACCTTATAGGTTAACAGATTTCTCCGGGCATAAGTTTTCATGGGCTCCAACCCACTTTGTCAGGTGCATCTGATGAAGTGGGTTGGAGCCCACAAAATCTTTTGCCTGAAGAAATGTGTTAGTCTATAAGGTGCCATGGGACTCTCATTGTTTATGCAATGTGCAGCAATCAAAAAGCTAACAGAATGTTGGGCATCATTTGGAAAGGGATAGATGGTAAAATAGAAAATATCATATTGCATCTTTATGAATCCATGGTATGCCCACATCTTGAATACTGTTAGCAGATCTGGTTACCCATCTCAAAAAAGATGTCTTAGAATTTGAAAAGCTATGGAAAAGGACAGCAAAAATGATTAGGATATAGAAAATCTTCCACATGAGGAGAGATTATTACAATTATGTGTTCTTCCACAGCAAACAGATTTCTAGGATCCCTGCTGATTTTGTAGATCTCTATCATATTCCCCCGTAGCTGTCTTTTATCCACATTGAGCGGTCCCAGTTTTACAGCCACTGATAAACCTGTCCGTCATGAAATGTGGTGATCCCTAGATTTTGTGTTGAGAAGGAAAATAACAGTTCCCTTTTTACTTTCTCCATGTCAGCCATGACTTTATAGATTTCTATCATATTTCCCCTTAGGTATTTCTTTTCAGCTAGGGGTCATCAAATTTCATTAAAAGAAATTAATAGGCATCAAGTTGAAAATAAATAAAAGGAACTAATTCTTCATGCAACACATAGTCCATTTGTGGAATTCCTTGCTGGAGGGTACCCTGCCATCCAAGATTAAAGCAAAGTTAAAAAAGAACTAGGTACGTTCATGGAGGATAGGTCTATCAATGGGTGTTAGCCAGGAGAGGCAGGAATTGCTGTTTGCTGGAGGCTGGGAATGGCCAACAGGAAGTATCACTTGTTGATTACGTAAATTCATTCCCTCTGATGCAGTTGGCATTGGTCACTGTCAGGAGACAGGATATTAGGTTAGATGGACCATTGCTCTTACCCACCATGTTCATTTTTACCTTTCCTATTATAAGAATCTAAGAAATGTATTTCTGAAGTGCCCAATAGCCGGGAAATACAGTTACAAAATAATAGGCATCATGGACACAAGAGAATCCTGCCATAAATTGATGTAAAAATTGGTGCTTTACTACAATTGGTGCTATTTCAGACAAAAATTGGTGGTTTGCTACATAAAATAGGATATTTTAAATATATCAAGAAAGGGTATCACTTATTCTGAAAAAAGGTATCAACAGAGCAGAAACCAGTCAATGAAAGTAAAGAAATCCAAATACCATTGAAAAAGAATCACAACTAGAAGTGAGCTGAAGTTGAAATATTCAATCCATTTAAGAGCTTACAGGTCCAATGCCTGATTTACTTTTTGGTGCTTTCAGTTAATGGCTGCGCTAGCTTTTTGCGAAAGCGGGTATTTCTGGAAATTATGGGCCAGATTCACTGTCATATTTATTCTGGTTTTGTACCATTTGAAATCAGCATTGCTACACAGACATAAAACTGAAATACTGCAAGGGTAAATCAGGTTCTTTGTTAGATTTTTAGGTATTCATTTGGCCCTGGAGTTTCACTCTTAATATATTCCTTTGAAAGGGATATTCAGTAAAGTGTTAGAAATGGGCTGAGAGGAGAAAGTAAGTTGAATATTGTGATGGGGTAAACGAGGCCCCTGTTGGAGGCCTCAGAGTCCTGCTGTACCCCATCCTGGAGAAGAGCAGAAGTCCTCAAAGGCCTAGAGTACCTACAGGTGAAGCAGCCAATCAGAAGGGCTGCAGAAGAGGCCAATTAGGGCCAGAGTCAGTCAGTTGCTGCCTGGAGCTAGAAGAGAAAGAATTGGGCTCCTGGCTGCTTGAAAACGTAGCAGGACCATGGGCAGCTTAGCGTGGGTAGGGACAAGGCTGAGCTAAGAAGGAGCTTGGCTGTTGAGACCGAGCAAGGATTAAGCCCAGGTTGGGCTGAAGGAAGATAGTCTCTGGGATGGCCCTGTACCAGAGCCAAGAGAAGGTAAAAACTTTAGATTCCAGAAGGGATTTGTTCTATTCCACCTACTGATGGGCTGTGTGACTTGTCTGAAGGGCTGAGTCACCGAAGATCCACCAAGGAAATCATTGACCAAAGGGGATGCTCACAAGATGTGGGTATCACCCAATTCCATAAACTGAGTGATCTGCAGGTACACACACTCGCTAGAGGTGGGCACTGACCCTGTGACAAATACACAAATGAAAATTGCCTCACATTCAGTGATGCCCATTTCGGGTCGGTCTCAAACCAAATCTTAATTATAATGGTTGCATTCAGTACAATAAAGAAGCTGGACACAACCATGCAAGAAAAGAAATAATGGCATGTATGTGTGGCGACTGGGACGTTAATGGAGAGAATCAGTTGTCAGTTAGTAAAACAACTTTGTAATTGGAAACACATGCTTTCCTAAATATACGTAACGTACAAAACAAATCAGAATTTTGGCAAATGGCAAAGCATAAAACAAAATGATTAGTTGGTAATAAACTCAGAATGGAAGTGATCCCTTAGGTGTCATGAAGCACAGTCAAGTTTCATTCAAGTTAGTCAATCAGTAATCAATCAGGTGGAGTAGAAACAAATGCTTGGTGACAAGAACCATGTGCTCATTTATAATTGCAATAGGTTGTATGCAGAGTATCTGAATTCAAACTGTTATTCCAAAAAGGTGTATTTTTCAGTCAACAGATGCCTCTGAATGCCACCTAGAGCAAAAGCATACTATGGAAAATAAGTAATTGAATCTGAATTTCAACAGCTGAATCTTTGTGTCAGCTTGCTGTTAGTTAACCTAATTTAAAGGTACCTTGTTAAGTATGAAGTTCGGTGTTTTGTGCACATCGTAAAACAGTGCAAAGGAACTAAATTAACATTTGTAGCCATATTTTATTTTTCAAACCACTTGAGTTTATGCAAAACTGCAGCCCCATATCTTCCAAATTGTTTTCTGTGATTTGATGAATCCCACCCATGGTGCAACTGTTAAATTAGGAATGCTTGCAGAAGTTTGCATCATTTTGTGGGAAAAATACATCTGTTGTTGTCTGCAATATTAAGCAGTTGTGGCTATTTTTGTAAAACTAAAAAGCATGGTCTAATTAAGAGAAATTGTGCTGAGTAGAAAATTATTAAATATGCACAATCGATGTATTAGAGTGTAGCCTGCTGGAAGAGTGACAGGATGCAATTTAAAATAGATTCTTCGTTAACTATGCATACATTTTTTCAATGTTGTTATAATAGATTCCCCACTCCATGGTCTTTGCTCTCTATGAGGGTCTCTGATAGAGCTCTAGTAGCTTACAAGCTAAATTTCTATTTTCTTGTCCACTGAGAGAACCACTTCCAGCCGAGCATATGTGTCTAGGTCTGCCAACAGAGGAAGCCTACGGGATAACTGCCCAGAGACCCGGCAGTTTAAAAGGGCACGCAATAAGTAAAAACTTCTGGCAGGAGTCCACTGAGGCCTTTTGCAGGAAGGCCATTGGCTGCTCTTCCCTGGGGCCCAGAATTGCTGTCGGTGTGCCTACATTTCTGAATGACATTTCACAGCAATCATGTGATATTCTCACTGTCATACTTATGAATTGCTTTACATTGATGTGAGCATGACCAGCGTGTAACATTTACCCTTGACTTCATTCACTAGATTTGTGGATATATTGGCCGTGGCTGGGTGAAGAGCTCTCCTGCAAATCCATTTCATTAACAGTTCAGTCCAAATAGTTGTAGTCGTCAAGAAGTAATTGGTGGTATTCTGCTTTGAGATGCTAGTTCTTCGCTTGCGGGCATTACCTTCATTACCCAAGCCCATCCCCACAGTGCTTGCCTGCTCATTACGGGGAGAAAGAAACACCACTTCATGCTCCAACCTCCTTCTGAGCATGTCAGCTGCAAGGTGTGATCTTTACTGCTAGTCAGACACCTGTTTGTCTAGCTCAGGTAGGCTATCACCATAGTATCTAAGCATTCATCCCCATACCAGCATCCTGGAACCTATATCCTGCTTACCCTGAGACATGGATGTAGACGTTATGAGTAAGTTAGGGCTTGGCTACACATTGTGGTAATGCTCACTGGTCGGATGTGGATTCTGATGTGAACCAACATGTTGTGCACTAACTGGCCTGTGTAGACCATGCTGGTGTGCACAAGAAGTTCCTTAGGGCTTGCCACTTTAAGACTGATTTTGGCACACATTAGAATTAATGCCTTACTGGTGTGCATTATTGCACTATGTAGATAAGCTAAGAAGCCAAAGCAACTTGACTGAAGAGTATAAATAACTCAACTAGGTGAATTCAGCGGGACAGTAGTACTTGGGTGAGTTGCAATTTCAGGATCATATCTTTTCAGACAGGTTAATCACGGTGAATATATCTTCCACCTAATGGATAAATCTCAGCTAAATAATTGTAGTGTCCTGTTCATTTTATATTTAAACAAATAAAGGATCTTCGTGTAGCTGAAACAATCAGCCTATTGGAAAAGATGGTATTCTGCTTCTGTTTCCAGCCTCCATCGTCATTCAGAAGTGGTGGTGTCACATGAACCCTTGTCTGGATGGAGAGGACTGTAAAGTGCTACCAGACTATTCAGGTTGGTCTTGCAGCAGTGGAAATAAAGTCAAAACCACAAAGGCAAGTACAGAGAGAGTGTCTATTTAAAAGACATGGATTGTTGTAGCTATGTTGGTCCCAGGCGGGTAGGCCAGGTGGATGAGCTCTTATCTGTGTTACCTTGAAAGCTTGTGTCTCTCACCAACAAAAGTTGGTTGAATAAAGATATTGCCTCACCCACCTGATCTCTCTCTCTCTTTCAAAGTGACAGCGTAGTGACAACACGAACCTGTTTCCATTGCACTTGGTCTGTTGGTGTTAGCATCAGTCTCATCATCTTCAATGGTTTTGTTTTAAACAAGGATGTGTCTAGCTGCTCCTGGTGAAGAGATGGCTGGATCTAATATGAATGGCAAACACTTCTCTCTCCTGCAGCTAGCTTGATTAAATGAGCTGGGTGATAGAAAGATCTGGGCATCAAGCATCTGACAAAGTGGGATTTTTATTCCACGAAAGCCCAAGAAATAAATAAATGTGTTTTGTCTTTAAAAGAGCCACAGGAGTCCTTGTTTGTTTCAACAATGTAGTGTAGACCAAACCTAGGTATGAACTCTGACAGAGCACTGCTTCTTTGTTGTTCTAATGCATTGCCCATGTGCAAAATATGGGCAAGTTACTTTTTATACTCTCTAGTCACATGATTTGCTGGCTCATTCAGGCCTTTCTGTATTTATTTTTGGTTGTGCCTTCCTTTATCAGCAAGTAAACCTTTTGAGGTTTACTTTTGCAAAGTGGGAATATAAATGTAACAGTGCTAAATAAATCCCCAGTAGCAATGACATTTCATTTAGCACTTCAAGAAGACAACATCTCAGAATACTCTCACCCCAAGTCCTCCTGATACTAACACTGGTTTTTAGGATTCTGTCATTTGAGAATAATTCAGAAATCATAAAACTTTATTAATCCAAGCAAGATTGACTGACTGGAAAGGTATAAAACATTTTATGTCCTTTATTAATCTTATGCATATACAGTAAATTTATGACTGCTTCCAGCTATCATGTGTAGGGCTGTTGCACAAAAATTATGAAGTATGACATGGCAGTTTCTAAATAATTGTATACAGTATATAACTCTTCCATTAAAAGATTGCACTGAAAAATAAATTGGTTATTTTACAATTATTCCTGCAATGTGGGAGAAGAATTATGCATGTTTGTAATGAGAGAGCAGAATTTTTTTAAAAACTGGGAGTATGTCTTCATTGCCATGGCAGCAGGCATCAATGCAGCAGGATCAATTGAGTGGGTCTTTGCAGATATGCTTCAATGATTGAAGAGTGCTCTCCGGTCGCCTGAATTAATCCACCTCCCCAAAAGAAGTAAGGCTGTGATGATGAGCAAGTGACTTCCACTAGTGAAGATGCCACACTACATGAATTTAAATATATTGATGGGAAATAAGCAAACTGCAGAAGGGTCAACAAACAAAAATCTTGGTGCTGAAACTAGACACTAGGTGATATAAAAGAGATGGATGTAGGAATAGCCAAATCTGGTTAGCCAAGAGGTCTAGGAGATCCAGCCCAAGTATCTGACTGGATGCTTCAGAAGAGAAAACTGCAAGAAACCTCCAGATAAAGAATTCTGGAATAACCGGCCCAAAGGAGAAGTTTCCTTCTAATGCCCACAAATTAGTGGTTGGCTTAGGCCTCAAGTCATAAAGAGTTAAAATGCATTACAGATATTTAAAAAGTCAATCTGATGGAACAGGGATGATTTCATCTAGTTATATGTTTGATTCCTTTTTGAAGCCTACCAGATGTTGTCCTGATTGATGATTGTTGACAGGGAGTTCCACAAGCTAATTACACATTGCAGAAAGAAAGCTCCTTTGATCACTTTGATTTTCAATTTAATCAAAATAGCAGACTGACATTCAGTCTGACACACTTGTATGTTTACTGTGTATTTATAGGAGTAATGACAATAACTAATCAGTTACAGTGAAACAAGCAAAATGCTGCTTTCTTGGAGTAATTGTCTAGTGAAGCCAAATCAAAATTAATTG
Source organism: Podocnemis expansa (assembly GCA_007922195.1). Classification (NCBI taxonomy): domain Eukaryota; kingdom Metazoa; phylum Chordata; order Testudines; family Podocnemididae; genus Podocnemis; species Podocnemis expansa. The sequence continues at coordinate 8,342,548 of ML681973.1, read as the reverse complement.
AACACTTTTTATTCTTGTTCATATTCATTAAGGAAAGCAGATCAACAGGACTGTTTTAAAATGTATTTTAGAAGTGGTTAGAAGCTAGATTTTGATGTGCTCAATTGCTGATCAACAATCAGTTGAAAAATTGCTGGGAAACTGAACTGTGAGCATTTCACTAAACAGGTGTTAAATGACGTGCATTGCTTGTAAAGACAGAAGCCCTTGCTTGGCAGAGGCAGTGTTCCCAAATAAGGCTTCATTTCCTCTGAACTTACACATCCTGTTTGCTTCTACTCTCCGCGAGCTCCATGGGATTCAGGAGTCTGAGGATTCCTACAACTTGTCCCTGCAAATCTGCCTGTCTCCAGCTTTGAAGACATGGTCTGTGTTTGCCTCTGCTTCTGTTCCACCTCCTCTGATCTCCTCAGTCCCTTCACCTTCTAGTCTGGATTATTTCAAGTCCCTTCCCTCTGGTCTTCTCAAGTTGCAACTTTCCAGCATCACTGGACTTGGCTGCTGTCCATCTTCCTGCACTTACATAGGCACACGCCCACATTGATTCATAGAGTCATTGAAATGTAGGATTGGAAGGGACCTCGGCAGGTCGTCTACTCCAATCCCCTGTACTGAGGCAGGACTAAGTTTTATCCAGACCACCCCGATGGATCATTTTCTAACACAATCTTAAAATGCTCCAAAGATAAAGATTCCACAGCCTTCCTAGGTGATTTGTTCCAGTGCTTAACTACTCTGACAGTTAGGAGCCTTTTCCTAATGGCTAACCTAAATCACCCTTGCTGCAATTCAAACTTATTACTTCTGGTCTTGTCCTCAATGGTCAAGGAGACCAATTTATCCACTTTCCTCTTATGTACTCGGTGATCGTTATCAGGTCTCCACTCAGTCTTTTATCCTCCAGAACAAGCAACCCCCCCCATTTTTTCCTCATTTTGTAAATAATTTTTGTTGTCTCTTCTGGACTTTCTACCTTTTCTCCACATCTTTCCCAAAATGTGCAGCCCTGAACTGGACACAAGGCTTCATTGAGACTTTGTATGTGCTGAGTAGGGTGCAAGAAGTATTCCTCGTTCCTTGCTTACAACACTCCTGCTAATACAGCCCAGAATCATGTTTGCCTGTTTTTGCAGCAGTGTTGCATGGTTGCCTCCTATTTAGTTTATGATCCACTGTAAGTCCCTGATCCTTTTCTGCACTATGTCTTTGTAGGCAGTCATTTCACATTTTGAATTTGTGTAGCTGATTATTCCTTACTAAGCATTGTATTTTGCATTTCTCCTTAATGAATTTCATCGTCTTAATTTCAGACCATTCCTCCACTTGGTCCAAATCATTTTAAATTCTAAATCCATCCTCCAAAGTGTTTGCAACCCCTCTCATTTGGTATCATCAACCAACATTACATGAGTATTCCTCTATGCTCTTATCCAAATTATTTATGAAGATACCGAATCCTTAAACTCAATCAGTTTCTATTGTCCATGTCGAGGATCCGGTTCAAAATGATCTTCGTTATTCATGAAACTACACATAGACTTGCTCTGCTAGCCTTTCTGATTTTCCATCCTGTCCTCATTCCTGTCTCTCACTCTTTACTCTCATAGCACCAGCCTCTTTCTTTAGCCCTTACTTATTATCATGTTGCTGGTGCAAGTACCTTCATCTCTGCAACCCATTCATTCTAGAGCTGCCTTCTTGATTCTCTCTGCCTCATTGATTCTCCATCTTTTTTCATCAAAATTTATCTCAAAATACATCTTTTCTCGTTGTCTAAACTGCTAGGTTCTCTCTAGCCGTGCTTTCAGCTTGTAACTTTGCAACGCATTCTCTAACTTGGTAAAGCATCCGGGGATGTAATTTTTCAGAACGCTGCAATACAAGATAATTCCATAGGGGGAGACTTTCAAAGATTCAAATGGCAAATTGGCATCATGTTCCCATGGTAAGTCGATGGAAATTAGTACTCTAACTGTAAATATGTGCCTTTGAAAATCTTCCCCTCTATTACCAAATGGCATTGTACTTTGTACTGCCTTCCATGTCTGTAGTTACATGCAAGTTACATGCAATGAATGGATACAGTGAATGTAATTTAATAATTGTCATGTGCTTTCATCTAGACAATTCCTTTGCAGGAACAAATGAGCTTTATCACCATTGCACCAATAGTCTTTATGTGCATAACTTTTTCTCTCTTCTTTTGTAGGTAACACGGTAGCAAAGAATAAACTTATGCATCATTGCCGGAACAAAGGGGTTTGCAGCTGTGTTACTTGGCTATTTTACATATCCCAATTTTTCCCCTCTGAGACTACTGTAGAATTCACACATCAAACTTACAAAATTAGCAAGAAAGAAGGACAATACTTCTTTGGACTATGGTGTTACTTCTTGATGCAAGCTTTTCTCATGCAGAACTATACACTTTTAATTAAAAACAAAGAAAACAAAAAGAATGTCTGTACTGAAAATACACCTTGGTTTCTTCAGGACCCTCCACTTGAAAGCAATTGACAGAAACAGACCTGTAGTTTTGGAGCACATCAACCGTAAGACTTTATTTACGGCACTGAAGGCTGTGAAATCATTTAAACGATTTTAGATCTTTCAAATAGCTTGGGGAAAAAATGGTTCCGTTAGAACAGAAAGAACCAGCGTAAATTCATTAGAAGGTACCATCTATCATGCAGAACAATGGACCAATGAAAGCTGATCCAAAAGCCAAGTTAGCCTACGGAATAATGCTACTAAAACCATGTCTTGATGCATTTTCAGCTGTGATTTAGTAAATATTGATACTGTATGAAAGTGAAAAAATGATGCTCGTAAATCAGTAGCATTTAGTGTATGCCATATTTTTGTTACAATCTGTTCAATTATATTTATTTCTTTAGATAGTTCCAGGTATTTTAACTTTTACAATCATAAGTGGTGGTGAGAGACTGCAGGGAAGAGACTAAATCTGAAAGTAGATATAGATTTTATTGTCCTAAATAAATCTGTTCTCTAAGGGAATAACAAAATATAAATATTCCTTGCCTCTTTGATTCCAGATATGGAAGAGAATTTAGCCATTAGCAAGAAATATTCATTCCTATGCTTCAAAATACGAGAGGAAACTAGAACTGCATAAGGAAGGCTAACTGGAAGAAGGGTAATCTGTTTGGATTTTCCTAGCTTTGGTTGTATTCTAATAGGTAACTTACTTAAAATTCATATGTCTAGATAAAAAGGATCTTCACTTTCAATTAGTTCTAGTTTATTATGATTGTAATAATTAAGCGTCAATTCTTTGACAGACCAAATTTTCAAGCTAGTACACTTTGTGACACATAATTGTTTCATATTATTTTAGATGTATCTCATTCTGTTTTTCTTACGTGCCTGATTGTTGCACTGTTTTTTTTTTTTTTCTTTTTGGTATCAGACTTCATAAATGGAACTGTAAAAGGAGGTGCAGTTGCAGCTCATTATTTCATGGTTACATCATTTTTTTTGGCTTAAGATACATTGGAATAGAATTAAATGCAACAATGCCAACAGAGATCATGCAGATGAACTGCTGTTTACCCAGCTATTGAGTCTATTGTTATACATTACTTAAATATTGCGGTGCTAATATACAACTCTTTTCTATATATGCGGTAATGCCAAAAAACTGAAACAATTGCACTAATTTAGTTCATTGTGCACAAGCTTTCTAGTTCGCTGATGATATTTACCCCCTCCCCCCAATATGAAGCTGTTTAGAATAATAGTCATTAGTATGTTTTGTTAGAGTGAGAGTAAATATTCACCTAGGCCTACTCTCATTGAAATCAATGAGCAACCTCTTTTTGACTCCTTTGTGAGGAATAGTGGGGCCTATAGTTTGGTTCTGGTTTCTCACTTTTAATGATGCACTTGATCACAGCTGGGATCACAGTGGCTATTGTATTAGTTGTTAATAAGAATTTGTCTGCGACGTGTTTTGCAAACGAATAGATATTCCACCTAACAGGCTTTGCCCCTCTACCAGACTCAACAGTTTAATGGTTTCATTTGTAATTTTAAGACTAAATTTAAAGTAGTGCTGGAAGGATTTAAACTAGTGGTGTGCACCCATGCCCACTGCTATATTTTCTTAAGGGAAGATGGTTGTTATTGTTTTATGTTCTGGTAGACTAGGCTTGATTATTATTTATCGCCTTGTGGTGGGCACTGCACATACGCAGAATTGAATGCTGTCGCTCTCCCAGACCAATCTAAATGCACAGGAGGCTAGAAAGAAGCTGTTGTTATCCTCATTTTAAAAGGTGGGCACTGAAGCACAAGGGAGATTGGCTAGATCCACAGCGGGACTGAGGCTGAATTCCCACTATGCCTGATTAGGAGCAGAGATTCAAGCCCAGATCACCCATCAGTGTGCCCTAGCGAGAGGGCTAGTGGATAGTCTAGGATGGTCTGTTTGCTGGCTTCTGGGAATCCCTTATGCACCCTAACTCTCCTCATGCATATGGAGAGCCTGGACATCTAAAGCAGGGCTATGAATTTCCCTGGGATTTTGGCTAAGGTATGTCTACACTGAACACTCCTGGAGGCTGTGGGTGTTGAGTGTGTACACTGCACACCCGCATAGCTTGGGTGTAAATAGCAGTGTAATCGGCAGGGCACTGCTTAGGTAAGTAAAGACGAGGCTGGAGCCCATGTGTATGGTACCTCATGTAGCTCCCTACATGCCCTAGCCATGCTACCCCCTTGGCCAGAGCCTTTCACTGACATGTGTAGCTGCCCTTTTCCCTGTGACATGCAGTTGCATGCACACTATCCGCTGCTGCTACTGGTGTGCAGTGTGGACACGGCCCAAGTCAGACATTGCAAGGTAGCTGCCTAAGGCAAGCCTCAAAAAATCTGTTTCTGGTCACCATGGTGACCAGTTACAGTAGGCTGCTGCCTAGTGCCACTGCAGAAATGTAATGGAAGAGCATCCCTTGGAGAAGAAAAGTAAAGTGGCTGGCATCTAGCTGTGAGCCAGTTGTGTCCACCCCTGGCCTAAGGCTCTTTATGGATCTAGTTCTAAGAGACTTGCCATCACAAACAAGTCAGTCCATTGCACAGCTGAGACAGGAACAGTAGCTTTTTTCCCCACAGGCTGTTTTAATTTCTAGCCATTCTGGACTCATTGTAGAAACTGTAGCCTATCTAGCTTTGTTTGGCCCCCTTCTAATTCCAATGCTCTATTTTTGACATCAGCCACACCCCTTTCCTGCCTGGTAATTTCTATGGCCTTGCAAGACAGTTTCTTAGTGGAGGAGAAATCAATCAGGCAGAGTCAGGATATGTTCTAAATTTAACTTGCTTTATATATAGATGCCAATCCTGGAACAGAGGTGGTCACAAACAGCATGCAGGAACTCCTTTCTTCTGGAAATGTCAGCTCATATCCCAATGCTTTGGATCCTTGGAAGCTATTCTCTGTTAAATGTCTCCAAACACAGAGGATAATGGAAAGAGAAAACTCTCTCAAAAGGACCACTGCATATTAAAAGTACCCAATAGTTCATTTATTTGGAGAAAAAAAAAAGTAGAAATCTGTAAGACTATGAATAATAGGGCTCCCTGGTGATTCTTGCTATAACAATAGGAATTACTTCAAAAACTTCTGGAACACAGCAACTTCTGCATAAAACCTTTAAACTGGTTGGAAGCACATATCAATGCTCGATAACCATTTAGGACTTGAAGTGAGGAATAGTTTATCTGGCAGAAATGATATGGAGTTTCTGGGTAGGCACAGTCCAGTGGCTTAAATTGGGATTTGGATGGATGCTGGTATTAACACAGGTACTCTTGCAAAATGCAGACTGGTGTAATTCATGCCCACAAAGCAAAGAGCTCATCTGAAAGACAGTGTCTTCAGCAACAGCCTCAAAAAATCATGGAGTGGTATTGAATCAGGGCCCACTGAGGCAAGAGCGCTCATCTAATCCTTGCTGTTTGTGACTCCAGCACTGAACGTATGGCAACAGTGCATTGTTAACCTGGGTCTGTGGGACCTGGGCTTGTGGATTTACTCATTCCACACCTGTGCTTGAGCATCCACACTGCGTTGTAAACCTGGGTTTATAGTACTGGACAAGGTCTCACGGCTGTGCTACCATGTCCATGCTGTGCTATTCGGATCCACTGACTTGAGGCTGCAGCTTGCCCTGTGTCCACACTGCAAAAAGGTAAGGTTTGGACCCGAGTCACAGCAGGACTCTGACCCATTCCCCAGAGCAGGGACCTGGGTGTGGGCCTGCCTGAGTCGGATTGATTTGTGGAGGGCACAAACAGGGCTTAGGCCTCATGCTTGAGTCAGAGCCTGGGCTTTAGATATATCTACATTGTGATGAAAATATGTGTCTGAGCTCGAGTCAGCTGAAACTGGTGCACAATGCTTGGACTGTTGGGGCTGTTAAATTGCAGTCTAGGTCCATATTAGAGACTGGGCGCCAGCCCCAAGCCTGAGTTCGTCCTCTCCTCCCCAACTCTTTGCAGGGGCTGGCAACTGGGGTGGAATGACTGGGCTGCAATTGCAGAGCTTCGCATCTGAGCCCTGCAAGCCTGAGGGGGCTGACCTGGGCCAACTATTGCTGTGCTAGTGCTCTTTTACCTACAGTGTGGGCATGCCCTTCGAGGCCTTCTGTCCAAGTGCAGACCCAGACCTACTCTGCCTGAGTGTGGTTATGGAGATACGTTCATGATACTTAGCGTGTCGGCCAAGTTCCACTCCGGCTAGAGTAGCATCTCTCAGGTCTCATTGTATAAATAATAATAAAAGGGTGGGGTGCCCAAGTGCCTACGGATATGTCTGTACTCTGATTAAAAATGCTATTGCACTGAATGTCCAACCTCAGATCAGCTGACTTGGGCTTGCTGGACTTAGAGAGCAGGGCTAAGAATAGCAGAGTAGACATTCAGGCTCAGAAACCCTCCTCCCTCCTGCGTTTTCAGTCCAGGCTCCAGCCTGAGCCTTCATGTCTACACAACAATTTTAGAGGCGAGCAGTTTGAGCCCAAGTGAGCTGATTCAAGTTGGCTGTTGCCCTGTTGTGGCCCTCTTACTGCAGTGTAGATCTGCTTTCTATATATTCCATGGATTTTTTTTTTCTCCACTGAAACTGGCACTCCTCAAGCAGTCTACCCTCAAAAATGGCATGTTTTTAATTCAGATTCCCTAACCGTGTTCGCTGCCTCAGGTTTTAAGCTTGGGTTAGCAGTGTTAAAACCTATAGGGGAACCTGTCTACCCGAGTGAAAGTCTGATTTGCTGCGTCTTCCATGATAATTAACCCAGGTTAAGCACACCCCTTATTTGCAGTAGAGATATAGTCAGCCACTTTTTAAAAATCCCACCCCCATTTTAAGTTTCTTTTTCCCATCTAGAACCTTTCATCCAGTTACATGAGGATACGTGCCCTCTCACTCACGGTTGGATGGAGACTCACACAGGTAATGGTTTACAAGTACAGCATCATCAATCTCTGAGACGTTTTGCATTTTATAAAGCACTGGGGCTCTGTTATTGTTATGAAGACAGAGCCACAAGAAACAATTAATTACTGTTAGAACGCATCCTGGTGGTATTCTACCTGGGTGTGTGTAAAGCTCCCATTAAAACTAATGGAAGTTATGTGTACTTGAAAGGAGAACAGTGTCGGTTGTGTAGATAAGATTACAGCACTTTACACAAGATGATATTCAAAGAGATCTTCCCAGAGAAGTCACCATGTGCTACATGGGGTGTCACTGTTCAGTTGTAGCACCCTAGGAGAACTTGAGGCAGGAGATGTGTTTTCCTGCAGAAAAGTCAATGTGTATAGGGTGCAGGTTACTTCCCACTTCATGTTGGCTCAGCTGCGTTGAGCACCTTAGCAATGTGGATATCAGAATGATGGCAGGGCTCTGGGCTCCGCATCCATTACCACCTCATCCCTGCCCATCGGGGCACTGAGTGGAGGAGGGAGGATCAGGCAGGTCTCCACCCGTGGCTGAAACATTCACAGCCACATACCTGCACGGTCCTATATGTGTGTGGCTATGTGCTCCGAGTCCCCTCCCTCAGCCAGAGGATTCACACGCTTGTTCTCCATGCAGCACCTCTGCTCCTTTGTTCAAAGGGGGTGTTCCCATATTCCCAGTCACAAAGTCCAGCCCTTCCTGGCTGTGATGTGTGGGGTGTCTTGCCTTCCTAGCCTTCAGGTAGACCATTTGCAGCGTTCCTACCCTTCTGCCTGTCTATCTCCCACCAGACACCCTGATTCCCTTCTCCCGTCCTCATATAGCAGGCAGCTTCAGGAGCCAGTTGCTCTCGCTGCCCATTTAAGCAGGGCACGCTCTAGCCCTAATTAGCTCTGCATCTGTACAGCCAGGCGGACTTACTATTCCCTAACTCAGGCTGTGGGGTGGCTGGGGGGTGCCGGGGGGTGCCACTCCACTACAGTGTGTTTTTATGATAAAACACATGTAACTAATACAACGCCTAGGGAGTCGTTACAACACAAACTCTTCTGATGATCTGGCACTAATGCACCATTCATTTGGCTCAGGGTGAAAAGAAGAAAAGCTCTGACTCTCTCTGGTGGGAATAGCTGAGAGTTGACTACTCCCTGTCTCAGAAATGACAGAAGGCAGGTGTCTCGCCACTTCCGTACTGAGGCCATTTTAAAAACAATGACCCTGGCTTGCCATCTCCTTGGAGGTTTGTTTCATTGTAGAGTTTGGGACAAACTGTGCTCACACTCCTAGTCATGGGACTCTGTTGACACGACTGAAGGGGGCTGAAGTTACTGGAAGGCAGAATGTGACATGTTCACAATGACGGGGAAGGTTATCCCTGCTGTTTTCGAGCTGTGAAGTGAGCGAAGGACCAGTAACTGGATTCATTGGTTTATTTTCCTCATCTTCTATTGGCTGCACAGATGTCATTATGTATGTTCTCTGCAGTTGCGGGTTGAGGAAGGTGAGAGGATCTCCACTGCACACCCCCTCTGAACCTGCAGAGAATTCGCTTACAGACTTGTTCTCTGGCATGAGAACATAAGTCACGCTCAAAGGCTTCCATCTGCAAGAGAAGGGCACAGCCACTAACAGGAGCATGGCGGATGGGTGAGAGGTGGGGATGGAGCAAAAACTAAGAGGTGCTCATGAAATGAGTCGGCCTGAAGAAACTCCCTGGCCTCAAGAGCATTTTTGCTCTGGGTGTCCTCTGCCTGAGCTCATAAATTAGCTCATAGCAGTTACCCAGAGGGATGTGCTTGTCTCTCAACCATAGTGACCTAGGAGCTCAGGTCATCTGATGACCTACAAAACTACGTAATTAGACAAATAAGCAGTGTTCACTTTCCAGGAGCAATTTATGAACATCAACAAGAGAGAGTGCTGCAGAGTGTTGTAGCAGGTGGGAAGACATCCCTACTGGAAAATGTGAAAAATTAGGAACATAAGTCTCACATACATAGATATCCTTTCTCTAGTTGCATATCCATGTCCCAATGCACACCTCCAATGAATTTCCAGTTCAGGAAAGCAGGATTATTTTTTTTTAGTACTTTTTACAATGAGATTTACTTTTATTTAAAATTCATGAGAGCAACTGATTTGCAAGCAAAACAGACTGCTGTTTGCTTACTCTTTAAATTGTGTCCCTCAAAGTAATCCACTCCAGGGGTAAAATCAATGTAAAATACATTAGTCTAAGTCCCAGGAACTTTGTGAAATAACATTAACATGCAAAGGGCTACCCTCCACCCATAGTTAGACTCACACAAACCCTACAGAGTTAATGACTCCACGCACATTGACTTGAAGGCAGAAGGGTTTGACCTTTCTTTATAAAGACATCCTTCAGACAGTGGAACATGCTACCAGGGCTATTGGGAATATTGTACACAATTTCATGAGTTGGTTTACAGGAATACGACATTGCTGTTCTATTTTGGACTCTACCCAGAGCTTATTAGGTCACAAGTAGTCTTACTGCTTTTCATAGGTTTTGCATCAGGCCCTATATGCTATCAAATGTCTATCTGCAACATGTTAATGAATGGATGCTTCATTAGCAATGCCTGTTGCCTGTTTGAAAAATATTTACTATACAAAAGATGGAACTGTTGTAGCAGGTGGTGGAGAGATACAAATAAATTCTGTGTATTTACTTTATATAATTTATTGGGGGGGGGAATCCTGCTTTCCTATAAGATTTGCATACTTAATTGTATATATATTTGGTATATAATACCATTGTGGTTGTTCTCTTACAGTAGTTAACTGCAACTCATTGCAAAGGAGATGCAAAGTCCTGCCTTGAAAGATCATTTTAGTAAGTTAAAGTAAAGCAAAACAGAAGTTAGCATATCCCTCCAAACATGAATGGTTTACCTGCTAACACATGCACACCTGATCTCATGACATACAAAGCAAAGATGACAGATACACTGTCAGAATACAAATCTATCAAATTCATCATGTAAATCTACCCACAGATCCTTCAGATAGAGATCTAAGGGGAAACAACCATTTTAACTTACAGAGTAACCTTGTAAACAGGAACTTTTTACAAAAGACTGGGATTAACAATTTATGAATAGTAACAGGATCCTGCAGGGAAGGCTACTTAACATTGATTTTTGGCTCTGAATGAAAACAAAGGCAGGCTTCTCTTCCCACGATACAGTGCAGTGTTCTAATATTTGGTTGTATCAACATTCATAGGCTATTTGCATGCTGGCATATCAGATACTGCAACTTTCATGTTATTCATTTTGTGCTTTCTGTCTAGTCACAAAAAGCATTAGATATTCTTATTAACACTCTGGCTCTGATGCCACCATGAAAGAGAACTAGCTCAGAATCACTTTAGAAGGCAGCATTTTGCATTGAGGAATGGCTCTGTAATTAGGCTTGCATCAAGTTTTGTACTTAAAGCGGGGATTACATCTCTTTTCTTACAGATGAATAATTCAGTATATCTTCCCTCGATTTATAGCACTCACCCCTTGTGAAGAGGAGGAACTTTCTGAGAACTAAACTTCTTAATTAAATTATCAATCATTATCACATAGGAACTTTAAGAAATGTCTGTAGTGAGTATCAGGTTTTTGGGCTCTTCTAGCAAAAACCAACAAACATCCCTTAATTCTTCCAGTTAAAAATGAAAGCACTTTTGTTTCACACTTCATCTCAGATAGAGGCGACCTTTTCAATTTCAGCGAGAGAGAATTTTTTTTTTTGTCTGTTGATAGTAGTTATCGTGACCCTTTCTGTCTACACTGGAGTGTGTGTCCTCCAATATATTTAATCTCAGATGGAGGCCCCAGCATTTCAGCTTTCATTTAAACAAGGAAAAGAAGATGTTTCTTGCTTTCATGATTGTGAAGAAAACTCTGTAAGTGTGCATAGACTGTAATCAGTGTATTGTTGTCTGGCTGTTTCTGTCCTTCTCCCGTCATGCAGTGCCCCATAGCTGATTGTTCCCCAGGACTTTTCCTGTCACAGCTGGTTATCTCCTATGGACCCTCTGGCCACCTGCCTGGTGGAAAGACAGTCCCTACTCATTCAAAGGAAAGAAGCATTGTAGGAGGCAATTGATTTGTGAAGAGGCCTTAGGAGATGAGCAAAGATGTTCAGAGGAACCAAGAGAGGAAGGGGATTTTTGGTAGAGGGCAGTCCTGGGTCGAAGGCAGAGTTCAGTGACTCGGTGCTGAGGCAAAAGCATTTTGTGGGCTGAGTGTATTAAGGCATGCCCACAGCCTCAGTCTCACTTCTCCCATTGCTTCACATGCCTGTGCACCCTCACAGCATAGTCTGCGCCCTCGGCATTTGTGTGTGCGCGCGCATGCGCAAGCGCGAGAGAGAGTGTGCAGGTATTTGGGAGAAGAGAGCAAACTGTGGAAACTGTAGAAACATTCACTGATGGGTTGATTAAAATTAGCTGATTTCCTAATGTGTGTGTAGTGGCTTCTTGGCCCTGTTGCTTACGGGGCAAACACAGTGTAAAAACGACCCGCCCCCAACTGGATATCTGGCTCAGAATCTGGACTGCGTTCTCCCTTTTGATATTGTGCCTTGCATTGTGATTAGACACAGCACAGATTCACCAAGAATAGGTCGTGCCCAACCAACCTGATTGCCTTCTATAATGAGATGACTGGCTCTGTGGATTTGAGGAAAGCAATGGTTGAGCTACACCTTGACTTTAGCAATGCTTTTTATATAGGCTCCCACAGTACTCATCAGAAAATTAAAGTATGGTTTGAATGTATGGACTAGAAGATGGATAGAAAGCTTGCTAGATCCTGGGCTCAGCAGGTCATGATCAATGGCTTGATGTTTAGTTGGCAACTGGTAACAAGCAGGGTGCCCCATAAGTTGGTGTTGGAGCTGGTTTTGTTCAACATCTTCATTGATGATTTGGATGATGGGGTGGATTGCATCCTCAACAATTCTGCAGAAGATACTAAGTTGGAGGGGAAGGGATGGTAGATACGCTGGAGAGCAGCGATAGGATACAGTGACTTAGACAAATTGGAGGACTAGGTGAAAAAAACGTGATGATGTTCAACAAGGCATTAAGGATGGAAGAATCCCATGCACTGCTATAGACTAGGGCCTGACTGACTAAGCAGCAGTTCTGCAGAAAAGGACCTGGGTGTTACAATAAAAAGAAGCTGGATATGGTTAAGAGTATGCCCTCACTCCTAAGAAGACAGGAGGCATCTAGAGTTGCTTTTGTAGGCACATTGCCAGCAGATTGAGGGAAGAGATTATTCCCCTCTATTCAGCACTGATGAGGCCGTATTTGGAGTACCTTGTCCTTGCTCCTGCCCTGCCCCTCAACTACAAAGGATGTGGACAAATTGGAGAAAATCCAGCATTAAGCAACAGAAATGATTGGGGGATGGGCGCATGACACATGTGGCTGAGGGATCTCAGTTTATTTAATCTGCAAAAATGAAGGAGGAGGGGGGGGGAGTTAATAGCAACCTTCAACTACTTGAAAGCAGCTTCCCAGAAAGATGGAACTACATGTTCTTAGTGGTGGCAAATGACAGAACTAGGAGTGATGATCTCAAGTTGCAGCTGGGGAGGCCTAGGTTGGATATTAGGAAAAGCTTTTTCACTAGGAGGGTGGTGAGGCACTGGAATGGGTTGCCTAGAGAGGTGGTAGACCATCCAGCCCTAGAGGTTTGTAAGATGCAGTTTGATGAAGCCATGGCTGGGATGATATAGTCAGGGTTGGCCATGGTCAGAGCAGGGGTTGGAGTAGATGACCTCCTGAGGTACCATCAAACCCTATCTCCTGGAAGTCTGGACCCAGCAAATGGGAAGCCAGGGATGGGGTTGGGAGGCTTGCCTGTTGCTGCCCATGATGTGTTAGGTTTGTGAAGGAGCAGCTTTGTTTTCCATTTCTGTCAAAAACCCTGCTGTGAAACACTGTGTATTATGGAAACCTCTTCAAGCCAGGGGGAGTGACAACATCCCCCCCACTTCTACTTCCAGCTGGAGCCCTGAATTCATTGCAAGTAAAAGTGCAGCTCTTCAACACAAAAGTCTATGGCCTCTTTCAGAACTTTGCCCATGGTTTTAATTAATGGCTCTAGTGGGGCCATTATAATCCATTGAGGCAATCCAGGGACTGCTTCTCTTTTAGAGAGATGGCCATTTGAGAAGCTGTGGATTAATGGACTAATGGCATGTTTACCATTGCTGCAGTTGCATTGACAAGGTGCATTGATGAGGTAGTGCGATTAATGTCCGCTTTATCAAGAATATTTCAAAGCAGTTAAGTTCCTGGGTAATGGACCCCCACGTTCCACAGATATTTGGATATCTGCCAGACAAACTTTATAACTGAATCAAGCCAAATTATCCAGACTCTGCAATGCTCTTTTCTCTGAAGAGACTTTGAATATGAAGAACTTCTTTGGACACTCTCTAGAGGCTTTTATGGAGCAATGCCAACCAAGACATGCAAATCTTTAGTCCGCCTGCTTATGATGTTCTTTCTGATGGGATAGTAGCATGGCAAATCTCACCTCTGCATTGCTAGACCTCTTTTAAAGAGGATGCCTTTTCCAACCTCATCACTTTTGGACTAGATTGTTGGCCACACTAAATAAGTATAACTACATTTGGTCCACTAGATCCACGTCTGCAACAAGAGTGATTGTTTTGTATTAAAATGTCTGGTTTTGTTCCAAAGATCTGAATTTTCTGGTCTATGTTATGGGATACTTGCTTGTTAAATTTCATTTAAAAAACCCCAGACAAACCTGTAAGGGGAAAATATCATCAGAAAACCACTCTATTCTATTTTTAAATTAACCATATATTTTAAAACTGAACAAATATAGAGTTTTGATGACACTATAGACTATTGTCACATCCCACCTAGCTTTAGATTTGTAAAGTTATTTTTAACCCACTGTTCAATTTCATTAAAAGATTGTCCCCTTTTGGAAGTGAGTATCTTCCCAGAGGAACAATGCTACTATGTAGCCAAAGAGATGCAGGTTTCTAATTAAAGCATCAGATAGAGAAACAGAACAGAGAGTTTCATCACCAAATTATCCCAGCTGAGAAAAATGCTGGATTTTTTTTTTTTTTGGTATGAGTAGCCAGAGTCCTATGCTTGCACCTGAATTTGAGATTAAATTGATGGTTTATCTGTACAGTAAAAATTACAATCCTCTGAAAATTACCAGATGATGAAATAAATGGAAGACTCTAAGGCTGTATCTACACTAGCAGATTAGTTCAAATGAAGGAGCCTTAATCTGAACTAATTTGAATGAAAAATTTTTAGTTTGAACTAAGCAAAGCTCAGTTTCAACTAGTTAGTTCATCTGGTTAGTTTGAACTAACTGTTTAGTTTGAACTAATTTGCATATTTAGTTCAAACTAGCACAATGTAGACATGCTAGTTCAAACTAAATAATTTTGAACTAGTAGTTAGTTCGAACTATGCATGTTTTTTAGTTTGAACTAATTTTTAGTTTGAACTACCTATGCTTTTTTAGTTCAAACTAAGCACATTTTTTTAGTTCGAACTAACTTTCAGTTTGAACTAACTTTTGAACTACGTAGTTCGGACTAACCAAGTCTGAACTAAGATTTTAGGTGTAGACATAGCCAAAATATATCAAAACATGTATTAGTAATGTCTCAGTTTTACTTTGTTAGATGGTCTCAGATTGCTTTATAAACATTAGTTAAGCCACTGAATACCCCGTGAGGTAGGGAATTATTATTATCCTAATTTTACAGGTGGAGAAACTGAGACACAGATGTTTGCCCCAGGTCACAAAAGCAACAACCACAAGGTCTCTTGACTCCCAGTCCTGAGCTTTAATCACACACGTTTTTTCCCCTTAGTAATTACAAAATGTAAACTCTGCATGACTGATCATGGGTTTTGGCTTTCAATTAATGTTTACATGCAGTTGGAGGCTCTTGAAAAGTACTAAGGCACTGTAAAGATCAACAGATAGAAACGCTTAAACTTTATAAATAATGCATTTTACTATTCAAATATATTACAAAGAACGTGCCTGGAAGAAAACCATTCTGAGGAGTGCTTGACTTGTAGAAACAGTTGTTGAGGCGTTACGTCAGATAGCCCCAGTTAAGGTCTGTCCACTGTTGGGCAGCTGACTTCATTGCTGATATCAATGTGAGGTAGGTATCCTGAAAGTACAATATACGGGAGGCTACTGAGTCACGGATATTGCTCTGCTAGATCCATTTCACTGATCATCACATCAGGTCACTGTGTCACTAATATGATTAAAGTTTATGACACTGAAAAGATTTTTTTAAATCAGTGTGACTATGGAATATAATTTATGCTATCGCTCACTGAGTCATTAGAAATGACCAATCCTAGTTTCAGTCTCTGTAGGTCTGATTTGTTTCTGTGGTTTGAGGTGTTTAGGGGGTAGATTTGCTCTTAATGAGCTCAGGAGTAGAAGCTTGGTGACCATGAGGAGTTGTGCCTGTTCCCTCCAATCTGCTACTGCCCCTGACCGACTGCTGGCTCTGTCACCTGGCAGATGCACTGGCATAAGGAGCAGAGCCAAGTTTCCACTCATGCTGCCCTCGTTTGCATTGCATGGAAATATAGAATGTACAAGCTCAGTTCTCCTCAACATGTCTACAGTGGAGAAGATAGACCGTGCTTGATGATATCTTAACACCCCTTACCACCCTCCAGAGCAACAATATGTCCCTAAATTTGCTCAGTATTCTGGTGTTCATGGAAGAGTAATATACATTTGCAACATGTTCAGCTGCCAGAAGACTTTGTTCCTATCTCTTTACTAATAACTAAGGGGGAATGTGTTACATTTGCAAAATTTATTAAATTACGAAATTGTTCTCTGGTAAAAAATAGTGTCCATTGAGCTGGAAAGGCCAATGTGCACTTTTTTCATAGTGTCATTTTTGCAACATGAGGGTGAGTCTCTTCTCTGGCTCTGCAGATCATTTTGCAAATCTCGCTAAGTCCTTGAAGATCCATTAGTGTCACATGCAATTTAGACACATGTGAATTTAATTGCTACTACGAGATTGTGCCATGGATCATGGGTGCTGGAGCTATTTCCATTGGAAATAATTACACTCGGCTGCAGTATTATAGTATTAGATTTGCTTTAAAGCAAGTAAATGGCCTATCATCACTTGTCAGCACGCTATGTATTTTTAGTATGTCTTCTAGGTCTATTAGCATCTTCATTGAAGAAGTGTATGGGAACAATGAATATCCTTGTGCACACTGGCACCTGTGAGCTATAAACCAAAAAGAAATTGATTGAGAAAGAACAAGTTAACATTTCCAAAGGTTTTGTGTGTCTGACACATGCATGAATTGTCTGGGGTTTAACCTCACAAACCTGATACTGAGGACACCTGAGAAAATAGTTGCATTAAATGTTTCCCTGAAGCCTAGTCAATGTGAATCAAAGTTGTAGAATGGGGCTAGATGTAAAACTGTGCAGATAATGTCCCCACAGCAAAATATTAGTTCTCTACCCCTAAAGTGGTCTCAGATTCAGGAAACCCCATGAAATGAAGAGCTCTGGACTAAATTCTTCAGAACAACATTGTTCAATCTTCACATGCTGGGGAGCTTGGTTAACAAGTTGTACAGACTAAGTTACCCCAAAGATTCAGGAAAGTATCTTTCTTCATGAAAACATGGGCTTAAGTCTCACTGAACTCAGTGGGAGCAGGGTCAGGAGGCTCTGTTAAGTCAAGCTAACAAGGTCGACTTAAAGTTGACCTTGTTAAACCAACTTAGAGAGTCTATGCTGAAAACTCCTGTCAACTGCCTGTGTCTACATTGGCAGGTGCTGGGTCGATGAAGGAGTGGTGCATTGTGGGTAGCTGTCCCACACTGCACTGGAGAAATGACCTCCTGCCCTGGTCAATCCTTTGAAACAGGAAGTGAGCACAGTACCCTTCTTGGTGGCCAGGACCTCTGGGAGGTGGCCTGGAGGCCAATTAGGTCAACTTATGGGCTTTCCCCATCTACATTGGCTTAAGACGACAATAAAATTGACTTAAGCGTTAAGTCGACCTTAAGAGGTGGTGTTATTAAGTTGGCTTAAGGACGCACTTAAGTCGACTTAACAAAAGCCCAATGTGGGCATAGGAGTATGTAGGTCAACTTAACCTTCCTTAAGTCGACCTAAGGCTCCAGTGTAGATGTACGCAATGGGAGTTAAACACATGCTTAAAGTTAAGCACCTGCATGCTTCTTTCCTGAATCATGGCTTTATATCTATTACGCATGAAGCTTTGAAACACAGAGGCTTGCATACGGAGGCCCCAAGGACGACTTATGCTGAAAATATAAGCTATGCAATGTACCAGATATCATCTTAACGCTTCAGCTCAACAATGAGAGCAACACATTACTTATTGACCCTGCAGCACGTGTTCGCTTTATCTTTAAGAACCCCCTCTTTGATTTCTCCACTTTGGCTTCCTAACCCAGTGTTTCTCAAGCTTTTGCAGGTTGTGACATGCTTGGTGGCATATTTCAACCCTACCAGACACACCAGTCCACCCTCTCCAGACCATATGCAGCCATCTCCTCAGCTTGCCTCAACACACTTACCACTGTGTGGTGATACATTAATGTGTCCCGACACAGTGATTGAGAACCGTCTAACTCTCATCACGTATCTTCTTTGATGCACCTACATTGTTTTGTACATATGGATGGTATCTGCTGTTAACACCTCTGGAGTGATGCATTGTCTGTGTTTGAAAGTTAAGATCAGAATGGGGGTATTATAGATGGGAAAGCATATATAAGCAACTGTTCTGTTACTGCTACTTTGAAGCTGCGGCTGTGCAGTCTTTCTGGTGCATCATGATGGAACATCTTTAAATAAATCCCCCTTCAGTATTATCTGTGTGTGACTGAATTCTAGCAGAGAATTCCTTTGTTTAACATATCAGCGTATAATCCAGAGCAGGTCACATTGTTAATAGGTAGTTACAAAATATTTATGTATGTCTTCGGATGCACCCAAACACTTTTAAAAAGAGGGCCCTGAGTGCTTAAATGACTTTAGAAAATGGGAGATAGGAATATTATCCTAATTCAAGCCACAGTCCTCTTTCTTTCTACTGTCATTTTTCATTCTAGTCATCAATTCATAATGCTTCAAATAAACACAGATTGCTACATCAAGAGCTTGATTCTGCACCATTGAACTCAGTGGGAGTTAATGGCATTGTATTGCAGGAGCGCAGGATCAGACCACACCAAATGCGAGGGAAGTAGTAAACTGGCCAGCTGAGTGATGTTTGCACCATGAACTGGTAGAGGAATGTTGTTTTATTTCATAGCAGCAGCTATCTTCCCCCTCCCCCCCAGCACCAATTTAATTCAATTACATTTGAAGCAATTATGTAAAATATGTGACTATAATTTGATATTCCTGCAGTAGTTTGGTTTTGCAATTAACTTGTTGGCATAAAAGTCATTATCTGATAACAGTCAGGAATGGAGAAATTTGTTGTCTAGGCCAAGTAAAGAGGTACATGTTAGAAGCTTACCTTCAACTGAACACTTCCTTTGTTTCCTAGAACAATGTGCTAGCTTCACGGGCAATTGAAATCAGCCAGCTTTCCTGTTGTGTTTCTAATTCTAGGGTTTATATGTAATAAACATTCAAGTCAAACGTGACACAATGCAGACGTCCCTGTGCTAAGGAAAAAGATAATATTCTCAGCCCCAGCAGGTGCAGTCCGTAATCCTTTATTATAAAGGCCTGCCACACACATGCTCAACATGTGATGGATTGTACACAGATTAAACCTGACATCTGATAAAGTCACAACAACATTTTCCTTTTTTCTAATTAAAGGATGGAAACCGAACAAATATGACATGCTTCTAAACAGAATGATGGTTCAGGTGGGCAGAAATTATTGTTGTGACTGTGATCGGCAGCCCTGAAGTTTATAGGACGAGGAAAGTGCTTGACCTAATGTTCTCACTGTGAGTTTGTTTAAATTAAATTCTAGGCTTTCTGTGAACGGGAACTGACATTGTTTAATTAAGAGGCTCTTGCTCTTCAGTTCTACTTTGACTTGTGATGTGTGGACACATGGCACTTTGTCTTTTCAGGGTGTAATTAGACTTGGTAATTCAGTTTTCTTGTTTACAGTGTAAAGCCTTCTAATGACAAATGGAGTAGACGTATGAAGAACCCTGACAGTATTTCAGGCCATGAGAGTAGGGGGTCTTCATTAATAACTAGCATATAATGAGAAAATCATTATCTGTTAATAAGGCTGCAATTGTTAAGGATTTATAAGCCTTTATTTCTCTTGCTTTTAGTTCTGTATGTCTGGGCATTGGGCATTGGGCTGTCCCTCCCTGTTTATCTATCAGGGGGCCATGCCTCATCACCACACAAAGGTTTTTCAGTCTTTTGGTTTGTGAGGCCCACCTCCTTGCACACGTTATAACAACACCATGGCCCACCTATTACACCCAATTGTTTTTCTGCCTATCCAGTAGATTAAAGCTGTATTCAGTTGGTAGTTATATGCATCAGCACACACCTTTATAACATAAAAGAGAAGTTCCAAAGGGGCAGCCGTGTTAGTCTAATTCAGCAAAACAAGCAAGGAGTCATGTGGAACTTAAAAGACTAACAAAGTGATTTGTTGCATGAGCTTTCTTGGGAGAAAATCCCACTTCATCAAGATGCTTTGAAGATGGGGAAACTTACAGAATGGGAAGAAATAAATGCAGGGAAGTGTAAGTGAAAGAATCGGGTCACACTGTAACAGCAAATCAAAGCAGTTGTAAAGATTCAAACACTAGGGAACAGCATATATTGGAAGATGAGGTCAAAGCACCTGTTCTAATGAGAGAAACATCCAAAGTCCATATTAAGTCCTGAAGCAATGCAGTCACATTTGCAAATAAATTCAATCTCAGCAACGTCTCTTTGAAGCCTTGATCTGGTATTCATCTGTCTGAGCACAGCAATTAATAAATCATCAATGGCATGATCAGGAAGATTGAAATGCTGACCCACTGGTTTTAGACTGTTGTGATTTCTGGTGTCAGATTTGTGCCCATTTATTCTTTTGTGCAGAGACTGTGCTGTTTGTCCAATATATAAGGAAGGGGGAGGGCATTTCTGGCATGTGATGGCATAAAATCACAGTGGTGGATGAGCTTGTGAATGAGCCTTTGCTGGAGTAGCTGGTTTGATTAGGTCCTGTAATAGTGTCTTTTGTGCAGATATGTGGGCAAAGTTGGCAGCGTGGTCTGTTGCAGGGTTATGTGCCTGCTTTAATGGCTCTCTTGTTAGGTCTGTAGTTACTGGTAAGTAGCAGTTTAAGGTTGGGTGGCTTTCTGTAAGTGAGGACAGGTCTGCTTCCCAAGGCTTGAAAGAGTTGTACTATAGTGTGCAAAAAGTAGATCTCCTGTGTGGAGTGCGCCAGGCTAAGTTTAATAGTGGAGTGGAAAGAGACGAGGATAAAAGAGAACAGGATAATGTATGTACAACATTTAAAAAAACCCTAAAGATTATTTTTTGTTTTACTTATCCAGTGTGAACCTTGAAGGTGGTGTTGACCCCTGGGCTGGGTGGCCCATGGAGATGAGTTGGGAGGTGGGGCTCCCTCTTCAAGCCTGGCTGCGAGGGGCTGAAGCCTAGTTTCTTTGGCAGACCCCCCCCCCATTCATGGACCCTTGGGTGAGCACTGCTGCTGTACCTGGAGCTAGAGTGAAGCTCTGCAAAGTCTCATACAAGTTGTTTATGGACCAGACTGAAATGCTTATGCTGGTTGAACAATGTCTTATTATCATATGGCTAGAAATGGTGGGTTGGGAGGTGCCTTAGAATGGTTTCCTTTATATACAGAGTTTGTAGTTTTTGTTCGGTGGCTCTCAGCACCCGTGTTATAAAAGGTGTGCCAGTTCCCCTGATTGCCTGTACTTGGCAGTGTAAAGAGCTACTCTCTGTGTGTGTGTGTGGGGGGGGGGCCCCCCACCCCCCTGTGTGGGGGGGGGCACCAGATCTGGCCCTTTAAAGAAGGCTTTTTACAAACAATACAGAGAAGATTTAAATATTTCCATTCTTGTAGATCCTGAATTCAAGTTTGGGGACCCACCGTTTTAGGTGTTTTGCACATGTGTGGTGGGAGAGGGCCCTGGCCCAAAGAGCTTCTAGCATAAATAGAACAGATAAAGGAGGGGAGCAGGGGCATTTTGTTATCCCTGTTTTACAGATGGGGACTTGAGGCACTATGAGATGAGATGAAAATAGAGCAGCAATATGCAGAACATTAAAATGGAGCAGGAGGAGTGAAGATGGTGCATAGAGAGACAGGGAGTCAGCAAAGAAACTTGGAAATTGCTCCGCACTCACTAAAAGTCATGGGGATGAGTCCCACTGAGGGCATGAGGGGTGGTCTCGGGGCCTGTGAGGAGGAAGAGGGTGATGTGGGCAATGAATTTGAGCACTGTATGTTAGCTGCTGCAGGGTTTTGGCAGCAGGACTGAGAGAAGGAGCCAACATTACACTTTGTGACAGAGGAGGCAGCGACAGGAACTGGTGAGAGCGTGACTGTGGAGAACTGGAAAAGGAGGCATCCAGCATCCTGCAGGAGTGACACGGAGGCTGCCAGGACTGAGAGGAGCAACTGGCAGAGTGGAGGGCAGGCGTGGGGCTTAGTGGGAAAGAGGCCCAGTGGCACCAGCAGCTGTAATGCCCACGTTCCTGATTTTCACAGGGTGCGTGGAGCTAGAAGCTGTGGAGAATGAAATATGAGGCCAGTGCTTGAATTTAAAAGCACGTTCTTTGCACTCCACAGGAAACGTGACTTGCAGTACTCCCAGCTCATGTGGATCACAACAATGCAAGCATTGTAGTTTCAGGCACTATGAACATCCCTGTATTTGGGCTACATGCTCACTGTCCATTTTTGACTGCACAAAGGACTAAAGGGGAGTAATCTGCCCACCTTTACTTTGACTCCCACCTGGGCTACACCTTTCATGTCTCCCCACCATTCCCAAGGGGGAAAAGGAGAGGACACGAGTCTGCTTCCTACTGTCGCTCCCCCAGCTGGGGTAATGGGTTGGACACACAGGGGCAAGCAAGAAGCTCCTGGAAAAGAGCAAACTAAGTTTCTCCATTCCTGGAGCAAAGGTGTAGCAGAGGAAAGTTGTGACTCAGCCACATGCCTTGCTTGGCTCCCAGGGCAATGTAGCTACGTGCCATCCCTCATATTCCAGGCAGCTTGTAAGGCAGGGTGGGCGAGAATTTCTGCAGTACTTTTCCCATGAAGTCAGCGCAGGCCTGGGCCACTTCTAGCTTCTGCTCACGTGACTGGAAGCAGTAAGTTTGGGAAGTGCCCAGCTGAGAAACTAAGCTGCCTGATGCTCCAGTTACTGTGGCAAACATAGCATGGGGCAGCTTAGTGATACTCAGCTAGTCGCTTCCTGAACTTTCTGCTTCTGGCCATGGAAATTTGAGTAGCGACCAGCTTAAAGCTGCCTGATGCTCCAGGGCAGGTGTAGCCGAGGTAGTGGCCTGCATGGCACGCCAGACGGAAATGATAGAGAGGCCAGATATGGCCCCTAGGCCATATTTTGCCCAACTCTGCTGTATGGTCACAGTCTAGCCTTGTATGAGTTATAAAAGCCCACTGACTAGCTATGGCTTGAGCCACACGGAGATTATTTATTACTATGTCATTCCTAAGCTGGGCTGCATCTTTGGAGAGGCTGCGTGTGACTCTGATTTGCCACAGACCCAGAGACTCAGGCCAGTAGCACCTCTGGCCCCCTGGCTTTTACAGCCACAGAAGAGGTGACGTAACTGGGTTGCTTGTCAGTACCAATAAGTGAGCTCGGGGATGGGTTGATGTTGCTCAGGCTCCACTGACTTGGGACCCACTGAGATCTGAGTAGATTCAAAAGGGAATGCTGATGAGATATTCAAGCTCAGACTGGCTTCCAAGATTGACTGGGAATACAGGTGCTCACATAAAGCCACTGACAACTGATGGTCTATGTGTAAGTCAGCACTCACTCATTGAACAGACAAGCCCTTCGATATGAATACAGTCCCCGTTACCACAGCACGAGAGCAGAGCCCATTGTTTAGCGGGTTTTTCCCCTCATGCTGTTCCATTTCACAGATGGAGTGGGGCCTTCTGGTTATCCAAGTACAGAGCAGCTGAGTGATTTGCTCAACATCATCTAGGAAGTCTGTGGTATAACAGGGAATTAAGTCTCCCAAGTCCTCGGCTAGCACCTGCACACTGGAACAATCCTTCCGCTACTGGATTTGCTTTGGGAAAAGGTCTGGATGCATTGCCCAGGGATCTGAGTGGAAGACACCCTGGGATTTTCAATGCTGGAGCCTGATCTGAGGTATCTGCTTCCATTATGGCTGTTTCTTCCTTTGCTGTGACATTGCATTAAAAACCACAGCTGACTGCTGACAAATGATGCACAGTCTGTTGCATTTGGAAAGCCAGGAATCCCAGGCCCTCATCAGTAAGCTGTGGCTATTTCCCTAGCCCATATATCTATGCCTTTGTAAATTCCATTGCACAGCGGCACTTTAGTTCCAGATAAAAATGCCTACTAAATTCCTTCTAAATGCCCAAGCCATTGCCTACACACTATAGTTAAAGGTCCAGCTCACCTACTGTGTCCACAGTGATACTAGTAAAAATGTGTTCTTCACCTAGGAGGGAAAAAAGCACTCCATAATGGACAGTATTATAAAGTTAAAAAGTACCTTATATTCATAAATTGATTCCCTTCTCGCATGGGAATAAGTTAATCAGTGTAAGCACATTTACTTTAGTATAACTTTTTATATGGGTATAGCTATGTTAATAAAAAACAAAAAAAAAATCACACCCCCTACCTGGAATAATTAAATTGGTACAAAAAAGCTGTGTGTAGACCAGGCATAAATCACTTTTTGAAAATGGAAAGCAGGCACCTTTGAAAAATATCCCGGCATGTCCTATTAATTTAAGGAGACAGCACACTCAATATGTTGTCTTGGAGCCATATACATTTGTAGGAATACATGAAACAATATTAGAGAAAAAAAAATCATGATTAAAATAAGTTCAAGGGGTTAGGGAAACAGAAATGAATGTAGAGTTACAAATGAAATATGCAGTAAAGATAGAAATCACATTGCAAATAAACCCATTCTCAGCTTTCAGGTTTGGGGCAGTAATGAATTGAAAACAGATCATTGCATAGACAGTGGCAGACATAAAATATATTAATCTGGTCAGCATCCACAAACACGCATAGATTTACAGTCAGGTGTATTTAACTGCTGTTCTCCTTATTAATTTTGATTTGCAAACACTAGCCTTTGAAACAGAGGCTCAGAAAAGAAAAAGAGAAATTCACAGATGCATTGTTTGAACAACTCACTTTCCCAAGAGACTCTTGCAGTTTACGCTTTCAACCACATCCTTTACACGTTTAATTACTGAACGGTCCTTCACTTTCTCTCTTTCAGGGGACAATAGGATAAATGTGAGCAGTTGCCTATATCCAGCTGGGTCACCTTTTGCATAGTTGATGCCATGTATATTTCCTTGGTCTGCACGGTTTTCTTCTAGTATCACACGGATCCTGCCTGGCTTCCTGCTGAGTGCCTGATGCCCGCAATAGGCGAAGGCTGCTGTGGCAACTGATAACAAATGAGGAGTCACGGCCTCATGTGAGAACAGGTTTCTGAACATCCCAGTGGCCTGCTTTTTAAAGTGCTCACTTACCTTAGTCTTAGTTTTGAAAATTTCCCAAGGTTATTTCCATACTTGGAGGGCATCCAAAGGACACTGAACTCAATGACAGTCTTTCCAGTGAGTTTTGGGTTGGGAGCATATGCCCTACTCCATGTCACATTTATCACCGTTGCTGTCTACATTTAGCTAGATGGGGAATTGCTGAGGCAGAGGACAATCAAGTCCAGTGACTGAAGCATGTCAGAGGATAGGACCTGAAGTCAAGGATTACAAATGGGATCAAGATCCAAGAGCTGAGCCCCAGCTTGGAGCTGGAGTCAGGAACAAGGACTTGAGCTGGTGGCCAGAGCTACTCAGGAGCAAAGAGCTGTAGGGGCAGGGGTGATGGTAACTGTGTATATAAGGGATTGAGCAACCCCTTGGGGCTCAAACCTTTTCATTGGGCCAAACCTGCAAATATGTCCAATCTTTATTTGAATAAGGAAGGACGATCAGCTAAAACAGGTTTTGTGGTTATTAGGTTACAACAGCATGAGCAAAGGACAAAGAAAAATGGCTCTAGCACTACAGTTTTATGAGTCCCTCCAATGGGAGCAGAGCTGGGCCAATCTCAGAATGAGGCAAAGGAAAGCAGAAAAATAAAAGGATGGATGTGGATTTACTGGCACAGTTATGTGAGAGTGGGTTTCCCCTCAAGGTCATGCTACGTAAAGTAGATGTATGTAGTGACTATCTAGAGGAATACACTATAAAACCCATAAAACGTGGCACAGACTGAGTGGATTATTACTTTGATGGACTCATGAGACCAGAGTGTAGGTACAGCCTAACAGCAACAGATAAAAATCAAATGCTGACAGCTAGCCAGGACTCAACAAGGTAAATACTCTAAGGAGACCCCCTCCTTGGGTAGAAATGGTCCCACCCTCTATCCAGTTTGGCCGAGCATAGTGGAAGGTGTGCCAAAGGATGGGTAATGCTGTTGAATCAAAAGCTGTGTGATCTTTCTACCTGTGTGAGGCTGCTTGATTTCCAAGTGTTGCATAATACCTTTGCTGAGCGAACAGAGCTTATAACGTTGGAGCACACCAGGGTTAATGTTCCATATCATGGTGATCATTCCTGAGCCCCATTCATCAATGAGACAAAATAATACTATTTAAACCCAGATTTGTTCTTTCCAGAAGGAAGAGGGAAAGACAATTGCTCTTTTTATATTGAGGGGAAGATTAAAAAAGAACAACATACAGAGAATTCTCTTGAACACATACATTGTGCATAAAAGTGAAATAGAGGAGGCAAAGTTTTGTTTTTCATCTGGGTGTTGTAAAATGGGGAATGCAAGCATGTCGTGCTCCAGGCTGCTTTCCTAGCAAGTTATGACAAATACAAGCCTCTGCAGAGATTGTGGAGTTTGTCAAAAAGAAAATATTACACAGAGGCATACCATTAATTTTTTAATAATTGCAAGATGTGGGTTTCATTGGCAGTGAGAGGTACACACTGTACCTTCCAGTCTAATTTGATGGGATGAACTTCAGAAAAAACAAATTAAGCAATTTTCTTTTCCCCTGAAAAGCAAGATAATTAGCTTGAAATGGACTAGACAGGAATAAATCACAAATGAAGCTAGTTCAGTGTCATGAAAGAAAGGGAGGGCTCGAAGGAACCTCAAGAAGTTACCTAGTTCATCCCATTGCTGTTAATTTTTGGCCTTGGTGCTGAAAGCTCCAATCCATCCTAGGGCTTGTTCTGTTTGCCATGGGGCTGGGATCTATGCCCACTGCTTTCAGAAATGCACTGGCCACACGCTGCACTACAATCGCTTCTTCTCAAGGATTAAACCCTCTTTCTTTGTGCTGAAATTTCCAGACTCTGCTCTGGACCCTCAGCCGGATGGGCAAGCGCCAACAAAACAGGTTCACATAGAACAAAGCACCTCCTGTTGTCTACTGACACCAGCTTTGTAGTGGCAAGTTGGTATAAAAAGAGGTGGCAAAGTGAGGCAAATTCAATCCCCAGCCCCTAAGAGGGATCCACCCACAGACCACAGATCCTTGGTACTGGATATGTGTGCACGTGCATGTTCAGAGCATTAGAATAGA
Organism: Podocnemis expansa; assembly: GCA_007922195.1. Taxonomy (NCBI): domain Eukaryota; kingdom Metazoa; phylum Chordata; order Testudines; family Podocnemididae; genus Podocnemis; species Podocnemis expansa. Next base: position 8,315,149 of record ML681973.1, on the reverse strand, counting down.
GATGTTGCAAAGTCTTTTGTTTTATTTGGGCTAGTCCCACATAGCAAAAGACTCATTTCCAGATAATTGCAATGTTTCTCATAACTCTCTCACTATGAGGTTGGATGTCCCCTCAAAAATGGAGAGATGCAAAGTGAGAATAGTTATGTTCATGTATAAAACCATAACTTAAGTACTCAGAGGAGAGTCTCATACTGAGAAAGTAAAAATGTTATGAGAAAAGCTAGTTCATGTACATTTAGCTCTATATTGTAAAAGGCCTACAAAAATGAAGCTGGAAGAAGAACAAACATTTAGGAAATAGCAACCACTATCAATTTTTCCAATTATTTTTTCAGTAAAGCTCTGAGTGGCAAAGATATTTACATTCAGAAATAATTTTATGCCATCAACCACCTCTCAGCACTTCCCATATTTCAGTGCATTGATAATATTAACATTTTAAAGTAATTAATTCAGTCACATACAAAGTATTTCAAAAATAGCTTTAAAGCGTTCATCTTTCTGATGATAGTGTACATAAATACATACATTACCCAGTAATAACACTAAATTATTTCTAAAAAATCCCTCAATTAATTGTCCCAGTAACTGAAATTAATTTATTTTAATTATTCTTCCCTGCTGGAGCCCCTGGGGCTGCTCTCATTTTTTTGAATCCAGAAGCCCTGTTCCAGCCTCCCCCCATCAGTCCAGCCCCCTTCATTTCAAAGCCCCCTCAGCCCCCAACCATTCACTTCAGCCCCTTCCCTTCTGCTTTATTTTTGCATCTCCTCAGGTTTTGTAACTCCCTCACGACTGAGGGCTGCAGCAAATTTCTCTCTAGGCTCTGTCACCCCACTTTATATCCTTGGTCTTATCCCACATTGAGTACTGCAGCAGGCTGTGTGGGAAGAGCAAAGTCACATTCTCCTCTTTTTTAAATAGAGAGGGAGGGATGGCAATGCCTCAGCTCTTTGCTCCCCTCCATTCCTGTGAGTGGAAAAGAAAAAAAAAGCTCTGCTGGTGGGGCTGAACTTCACAGTGAGGTCCTTCTTGGATCCATGTGAGATGAACTCTTGAACGTGCTGACGTTCTGGCACTCACGATAGAAATCGAGAGACTTGGCAATACTACTTCTGTAATGTGCATGTCTAGGTGGTAGCATTTAGTGGTGCCATTAAGGGAAGGAAGGGGGGAAGATACTTAGCTGTTTTCCTTTGGGGGCTCTGCAGGGTTGCAGAGCAGTCCACAGCCAGGTAGATATGACTGAGCCAGAATCACCCAGAAAGTGGATATGAAAGGCATCGGGGAGCTCATTAGCTGTTTGATGATACTTAGGGTGATTTCCATTGTAGGCAAGCAGCCTGTCAGGACATACCCAGCATCAAACCGTGAGAAGGGAATGAATAAGATCTCAAGGGGAGAAGTTGATAAGTAGGAGCAGCCTAAGTGGAAAAACTCACTGGCAGGGCAGCTCATGCACTCCAAGGCTGTGCTGTAAGGATTACGTTCCAGGAACTTTTGTCAGTTTGTTGGAGCTAGACTGCAGGCTTCCTACCCTAATGGTGGGGACAAAGATGACTAGAATGGCTGCAGGCTGTGAAAACTGAGGTATGCCAGCACAGAAATGCAAGGGGAGTTTGAAGGAAACAAAGTCTCTCATCACTTGTTGCCCAGACTTTAAGGCGTTTGCATGCCGGCAAAGAGTTTGGACACTGTGCCACAGAATCTGTCAAGAGTGAAGCATCTTATGGGAGAGTGTGTGTATATGCATAATTATAGTTAACATTGAATCTGTCATAGTAACAAATATTAAAGCTCAGAGACCCCCCCCCCCCGGATGTGTTATGTTCAAGAAGTTACTACTGACAATGTTTACAATTATTTCATGGCTTATAAGCAAATGGTCTTACACTGATAGTTAGCTCCATATATACAGACTAAACGTTTTCCCGTTAGCGATTCTGTCACTGTTTTCTCTCTGGGTGATGTAGCACTAGTCTTGGAAAGTTTAAACTCTGATTTGTACCCTAGGAAAGGTACATGAAAGGAAAAGAAATGTTATACCTAACAGTGTAGTGCCTTTCCCAAGCCTGTTTACACAGCTTGAATCCTGGCTGAGTGCGGAGGGTCCTGGCTCCGACTGATGAACGTCTCTGTGCCAGAGAATGCAGAGATTATTTTATGGGGTACCGGCCTTTGGGAAAGCTCCTGTTGGCCCACAGAGTATGAGGCTCTTGGGTGCCCCCATTATGGTTTTGTGGGAGGGCAGAGGCTTGCAGGAAGGGTCAGTTCCCAGGCTGCCCGTTGTAGCGTTTCTGGCATCAGATGCTGCTCCTGCTGCAGAGAATGGGCTCAAAAGGCTATCTTAAACTGAGTTTTAGTCCTACTGTGTGGACCATGGCCCTGCTCACTTACTCAATGAAGGAATTTGCTTTTCAGCTTTGGGATCTTTTGGAGAAGGGTTTTGGAATGTCCTCAGAAAAAAAAAAATCTCCTGAAGACAAAGGATGAATCAGATACTGGTGTGTTGGAGAAGTCAGCCTCTTCCAACATTTAGCTGACCAAGAAGTAGAGGGAGCATCTTTTAAAATGCCAGTCATCTACTCAGCTTAAATCTGCCAGCTCTTGAATGGTTGCACTTAACACAAGTTTGAGTCTGCTAGCAAGGCTCTTGAAAGCAAATGTCAAGCTTGCATTTCCTGGTGAAAAAAATGCAGTGGTATGATGGTGCTGCTAAAAATCTTGAGGAAAACACAGCAGGTCTGCCACAACATGCAAGTCCCCAGAACCCAAATTGGAGTTTTTTAATGGGTGAGTCAACTGGAACATTCAGAACAATCTTACAGGCTGGAGGAGGAGAATTCTAGTAAAATCTGCAGTTGCAAGATTTTGAGCATGTGTTACATGCTCCCTTCTGTGGCTGATCCACATAGGATATGTGTTTCACAGTCAGTTGGAGCTGCTTAGCTTGTCATTTCAGATTGTAGCAGCTCATAATTCTTAGCTGCAGAGATCCCCAGTTGAATCCTTTCTGTCCTGGCCACCAATGTAGCAATCACACTTTTTCCATAAATACTTAATCTGCCTTTGTAAACAGCCAAAGCTCTTACAGCTTCTTTCGTCTTTAAGATTTTTTCTAAAGCTCCATCAGCGGTTGGTTGTGCCCTGCAAGCATCTGAATCTAGCCTGGGGAGAAAAGTCCATGTCATGGCAGAAGGTTTGGTTAGTGTTTGTGAAATCATTTTAGAAAAAATAAAAAAGTCTCAGATTTTTGATTCAAAGCACCCAAGAGTGTCCATTTTGAATGTAGAAAAGCTATAGATCTCTGATAGAAGAGGAAGAGTCATGGCCTTTCTACATGGAGTTTGCTGTTTCATGTGTTTGGGGGAAAAAAACAACATCATTCTTCTCCTGAACTGCTAATGGGGACATGGAAAAAAGAGTGGTAGGTAAGTGCCACAAGAAGCTGGTTTATGCCCATTGTGAATGGGAGTGCTGAAAATGGAAGCCAAGAGCAGCAGGTGGGGCTAATGACTTGACAGAAATTCACACGTTGGCTGCAACAGCTCATGTTAAATGTCCCCCCCATGGATCCCAGACAACAAATGTGTAAATATTAACTGAAACCAAAGGGCACTGTTATGTCCACTTTATAGTTAATTTTTCACAAATCCCTGCAACTTCCTGTACTGTCCTCTCTCTTTATATCTGTTATGATGACACTTCTATGCAAATTCAGACTGCTGTCAAGTAATGTGCACAAAGGAAAGAACTGACTGCCATTTCCCATTCTTTTTGCCTCACTACAATGACAAAGTCTGTATTAGACTTGGATGGCTCATAAAATTTAGGAATTACACCTGCAAGCAATTCATGAAGTGGAAATCAGACCTAAGTAGGACTCCAAATTTGCATACACACCACTCCCACCTCAGTTTGATTTGCATTCATTACTGTTAAATAAAATCCCTACTGTATGTTTGGTAGGTGAGGGTCATTTTGTGCATGATTCATATGATTTTTGCTTTAAGTTCAATTTTATGGAATAGTTTGGAGCACATACATTGCAAATTTAAATTTAATATTTATCAGACTGATCAAATGATACTTGCTGTCAGTGGGAAGTATCCAGTTCTCTTTGGAAGTAAATTTAGCATTCATGAAAGATGCCAGGTTAACACCACTGCAGACTAAAGTCCCCTGTTCAGCAATGGAAGGGTAGAGTACACAAAGACAACAACAAGCTTCCCTACACATTTCTTCACTGATATCGTTCACTCCCTCGGAAACAGAGGTGTGACTGCAGCTTGTGTAGACATCTTTAAGGTGGTTAATAGACATGGCAGTGATGAATAGTGTAAGTCACTACCTCCAGGTAGGGTGCCTGTGCAAGGTTGTTGTCACCTCACCTAACAGGTGAGGCAATCATCAAACATCACTGTCTGGCCTGGCAGCTGGGCAGGGAGTTAATTATTACAGTCATTGACTGTCTGTGGCCCAGTACCTATTGAAAACTAAGATGGTGGGTTGGCATAAGCCCACCCACTTCTAAAACCCCTCCCCCAGCCTACAGGGAGGTGGCACAAGACTTCTCTGGCCCAGTAGCTGGGCAGACAGTTAATTATTACAGTCTATATCAGTGTCTCTAATAGTTCAGGACACAAAGGGTAGGGAATAACAACCAGGCTGCTAAGGGTTATTAGGGGAAACCTCTGACAATCAATCAGAAGCAGGGAGGTGGGAGGTCACAGACCTATCCAACTCCACTGTGTCCCAGCCCAGGCTCCAACACTAGGCTTCATATCAGGTTAGAGGACCATCAGGGTCCTGTCCACAACACACTGGTTTGTCCCTGGGCACCACCTCTGATTCCCCAAGGCTCAGAGCCCCTGGCTCACCCCTGGCGACCCACAGTACCTCAGCTTCCTCCAGGTAGTGGGCAAGGGGTAAGTCCCTACCCTCCTCATCATCCTTCTTGGAGTATCACCAGGTCAACAAGGCAGGTAGGTCCTCCACCAAGGGCAGCTCCTCCAAATCAGGCCTGGCCTCCTCTAGGTGGTCCTCATTCATCTAAGTTGCAGGAGATAAAGGCTTCCACCAGGCCTACCAGGTTCACTGGCAGCAGCCATGGTGGAGTCCTGAGTAGGTGTCCATGTCCTTTCCATGGCTGGTAGGTCCAGGCACCCATCTGGTCCCCACAGGGTTGGTAGGTTCTCCAGTAGCCAGGCCTCTGGCTAGGCCTGTGAAGAAAGCAGATAGCCCTCCTTCCCCCTTCAGCTGCCCAACCCTGATTGAACTCCAAGGCCTGCCTTTAGTACTCCCTGTCCCTGGCTCCACCCACTTAGGGGCGGGGTAAACCTGGCTGCCTCTTTGAGGGAGGCCATCTTGTCTCCTTATATAAGGGCAGCCATTTTGCCCCCTTATCTAATAGAGCTTCTCTTACTCCCTTACAATAGTCATAATGTGTTAGTGATGCTATACAGCATAGGTAGAAATACAGGCTGTTGCAGCTTGCTAGGGATCCTGCTCCTGAGCTGTTGCTGTTGCAGCTTCTTCAAACCCAAAGTAGAGATATCATAGGAAGGCATTTCAGGCGTCACAGCTGCCTAGTCAAAGAACCTCTCCATTTAAGGGTCTCAAGCCTGTGTATCAGTACAAGGAGAGCCCTTGCGACCCATGCCTGATGTAAATGGAAGAGCCTAAGAAGAAATACCTATTGCTATCCTGTTGAGTTAGGTAGACTCATAGGTACCTAATTTGTGTTGGTGTTTTCATAGATCCTACCACCTTTATGCACTGAAACACCCTGGAGAATCTTTACCCATTGTGTACAACTGGCCATGTGTAAAAAGAAAAAAAAATCCTGAGTGATGTGTATATCATTTTTTCCCCTCTATTCACAACTGTAAGTCTCATGTGGTAGCTTCCTCCTCTGTAGTGAAGAGAAGAGGTAGCGCCCTCCTGGACTGGTCATATATAAACTTTCACTTGGCAAAAGGACCTCATTTGGACAGCAAAGTAATGTGTATCTTTAGCTGCCCTGCAGGGACAACACATGCTGCTTTACTAGTGCTTCCAGCTCCAGTCAGGCATGAAAACTAGCACCTGTGTATGATACTGCCTATGGGTTGCTGTGCCAGCTCACTTCACACTTGCCTTAGAATCATAGAGGATCAGGGTTGGAAGGGACCTCTGCAGGTCATCTCGTCCAACAACCTGCTCAGAGCAGGACCAATCCCAATTAAATCATCCAGGGCTTTGTCAAGAAGCTGCACTTTAAAAAAACCTCTAAGGAAGGACCACCAAATCCATGGGTCCTTTGAGGGTGGACCGCCTCCTCCCTAAGTAATCTATTCCAGTGCTTCATTACCCTCCTAGTGTGAAAGTTTTTCCTCATATACAACCTAGCCCCCCTACACACATGTGGCAGCTTGAGACCCTTCTTCCTAATTCTGTCATCTGTCATGACTGAGACCAGCCTAGTTCCATCCTCCATGGAACGTGGTTTCAGGTTGATCTCAACTCCCCACTCATTCTTCTCTTCTGCAGACTAAAAAAGCTCAGTTCCCGCAGCCTTTCCTCATAAGTCATGTACTCCAGCCCCACCTAGTCATTTTTGTTGCCCACTGCTGGACTCTCTCCAATTTGGCCACATCCTTTCTCTAGTGGGGGCCCAAGGACACAATACTCCAGATGTGGCCTCACCAGTGCTCTCCTCAATCTGCTGGTAATACGCCTACTAATGCAATCCAATATGCTCTTTACATTGGCAATACAGACACACTGTTGACTTGGGGGCTAGATGAGCAAAGAGGACTTAGACTCAAAAACAATATTTAGATATCCAGGTGCCTAACAGAATCTGCGTTCCCGTGTGATCCCTGTGGAGAGTTGGAGACCTAAAAAATGGGAATCACAAAGTTCTTTGAGCAGGTAGCTGGCTAAGTCAGTCAGTAGGAAATGCTGAGGAGAGGATTGGTTGCCTAGCCCTGTTAAACCCCAGAGGGAGTTAGGTGCCAGACTTTGGGTCCAGCTCCGCTCAGGATCTGTCGCCTCTTCTGGAGTCAGGCATAGAACCTGAGGGGGGGGGTTAATCAGAAAAACTTAGATATCTAGGGGCTTTAGGCACCCACAGGACTAGGAAAGGGTTTTGATGGGCTCCATTTTTGATTTGGGCACCTAAATTGGAAGTTTGGTGCCTAAATCCCTTTTTGGATCTAGCCCTTTGAGAATATAACTCTTGCTGCTCTTAGATCCCTTTATTTCCTAGCACCCATGTGTAAAAACCCACCCTTAGCCTTACTTAGTCCGTAATTGTTATCATCTTAATTTCCTCATTCTACTGCTCTCATTTGTGGTTTACTAATCCATGACAATCTTCCCTCAACCTACTTTTGCTTGCTGATGAAAGAATTAGACACACACATACCCATGATGAAAAGGCAAGGCAAATCTTAACCTCTGTTTGTGCCCATCTCCATTCCTTGGTGTAGCATGAAAATCTGGCATTGCAACATTGGGATAATATAGTTCTAGAGGATATATCTGGTCAAATGAGTGGTCTCACTAATATCAGCCTGGCTGTGTTTTTTTTGCAGCGACAAAGCTCAGCCATCTGAGTGACTTTTATTATAGGTTAAAGAAATTAATTGTAGAAAGAAAGGAAAGCTTCTACAAAAGAACACATCTGTCGCTGTGCCTAGACAGCTGACCTGGTGTGCTTGTCTGATGGGCCAGAGATAGACTCGTCCCTCCCTTCAGGATCGTCTTTTGAGCACCCTTTCCTGGAGTTAAACTCCTAAGCCAACTCAGCCCTGAGCCTAGCAGCCAAAGCCATCTCCCTGCTGCTTACTCAGACTCATCCACCAAAGCCACTCATTAGGTGTCTACATTTTTCTGTGCTAACTCTGCATCTTTTAGTGCATGGCCTGCATCTAGCCACGTACTGAGGGTTATGAGACACATCATGTCTTACGCAGGGTTTGAGCGTATCTATGGGATCAGGCTCCGTTGCTGAGACAGATGTTACCGTGCCTACTTTGTGACTCACACAGCCAGATCTTTGGCTTGAGCTGTGCTATGGGGGTGACATTTGGGCCTAGGTAGTTTTGTGAATGCTGACCAGTGCAAACATAGGCTCTTAGAGAACTTAAGGGGCATCTCAGACAGGGTTTTGCAAATGTTAGTTGGCCCAAATGCTTGACACTGGTGCCTCATAAGGAAATCGATGGGAGTTAGCCTAAATTTCTTTGAGGATCCTGCCCATAGTTTTGCTGGCTGAGATCCTCAGAAGTACTGAGATGTCTAAGTGTCATGCAGAAATTATTCCCTCATTCCTGTTGTCTGTCTCTCTGTTTTCAACAGAAAGTTGATAGCGCAGCAGGCAGCTGATGTCAGGTTCCTAAAGGCACAGGCTACTGGGCTGCACACTGGCTCATCTGTTTTTGTGCCTCCTGTATGCTAGAACAGTAACGTCTGACAACAAAATGACTGCTAACCAGAATTTACAAAAGCAACTATTGATGTCAGTGGGCGTTAAACATGCCCGACACCTTTGCGGCGGCAGGCCCAAGTGACTTAAGAGCACAAGTCCCACTGAAAGTCTCAGTTCCTAGGAATGCAATGGTTCAATATACAGAAAACAAAGGCATCTGAATGTCATGGCTAAGTACATCTCACAGGCCACCAGCAGTTTAATTGCAGAGGTAACTACAGATTTACCACCAAAGCACCAGGATCCTGCTGCAATAGACAGCAACTTTCCCTAGACAGGGAGTCGTAGGTCAGGGATTTGGAATTGCATGACTTCTTGTCATCCCATCCAGCTCCGCTCCTTTGGGGCATATTACAAGATGAGCTGAACAGAGTGGAGAGATACTGCAGCTTCTTGTCCATGGGCTGGTGGCAATCAACTGCCCATTCTGGCATCTGTTCCTCATAGTGAGTTCAGGCCTCCCCAGGCTGTAGGGTTTAGCTACAGCCTTAATTTCCCCATTGCTGTCCTTGGCTTATGCATCTGCTGTCTCATGCAATGATACTCTGAGCTTGCAGAGAAGAAGTTAAGCTGGCCTGGTTACTACACCTGTCTTTTTCATACAAAGTGGTGAGGACTGGGCATGTGTCTGAGATCAAGCGAGAGGGTTTTAAAGCAAGGTGAATCACTTGGGGTTTTGCAAAGAAACAGGAATAAGCAAAACACAGGCTCACCTCCAATATTTGGGGGGAAAAAAAAAGAAGCAAGATGCTAGGTCAACCAAGTGACACATTTAAAGGAGGAAGTGCATAAATATGCAGTGAAAGGAAGAAAAGGAGGAGGGGGGAGGAAGAAAGCATTTTCTGATTTTGTTTGACTCTAATGTTTGCAAATGTAGTATATTTTTCTACTAAGGTACTGTGCATTACATACATTACAGGATCTACTACTGTGTAGCAATGTAGTGTATGACTCCTAAGAGAAGAAAATCATAATTCACAGCCATTAACAAAAATAATAGTGCTTTCACCCAGAGGAGCTTTCCTAAGAAAGCCTATACAGAAGCTATCTAACCTAATTTAAGCAATGTCATGAGTTGGAACAGATCACTATCAAGTCTGTCATGCTTGTCATAACATGGCACTTGAATAGAAGACATCCCTTCCCAGGAGAAATGCTGCTAAGGAGCTGTATTATTTAATGGAGTTTAAAGATTTCTTTATGTTTCGGAGCCTGTTTATTTGAAAAGTACTTTCCTAAAAAGCAGTTGTTAGCTAGGCTTTGTTTAAAGACACAGGAGCTTTTGGTGTACGTGGAGAGGGACTTCTATTCTTCCAAGTTATAACTAACGAGTGGCTGCAAAGGGGCGAGCTGGTGCAGACTAACACAGCACATGTCAGATGGATGGCATTTGTCACATACTTCCAAGGGCGATGAGATTCCTGGGAATTACATCATTAGTGAAAACTGTGAAGGGACACTGTCAAATTGCCAGTTCCATTTCTGCCTGAAATTAGTGTTGTAAGAAACTACCACACTTCCTATCTCTGAAGGGGATTAAGGCAGACGCCATTTTCACCTTTCTAGATTGTTACTTCGTCCATGAGGCAGCATGTTATGAACAGGCATGGTCCTTCCTCTGTTGCTGATGCATGCCCTTCTCCAGGTCCTGCAAGAAGGACTTACTAGTAACAGTAACAGCCAGGTAGAAGCTGAAGAAGCAGCAGCTTGCACAGACAGAAGGGGATTGCGTGGGCACTAAGAATAACTTCTGTAACGAACTCTCTAAAAATTAGTTGAGGGACAAAAAAAACATCTCATGAAATGTATTTAGAGGAAATTAAAGGGGGTAGAGTAAATCGTAATATGCAGGCTTTTCTTTCTCAGCTTTACTTCTCCGCCCCCCTACCTTTTCTGTCTTCATCACCTTCTCTTCGCTCCTCCTCAGACACTTCCTTCTAGTCATTCATCACCTCCTGTCTTCCCTTTACTCCCACCTGGGAACGCATATCACCTGTACTATATATAATACATGCTCAGAAAATATAATTTACATATACTTAAGCAAAAGCAAGAACCAACCATAGAAATAATGTTTAACACTCTGCAGTTCCCAGTACTTTCCTTCTGCGTTATATCCCTTTCCCCACAGCTATTGTCTTTTTTCTATCAATTAGACTATGCTCTTAGTGGCAGGAATCATGGCTTCCTAGGAATCTGTACAGCACCTAGCACAATGTGTGCCCAGCCATGACTTGGTCTTTTGGACGCCAGCCTCCCACAACCTCATCTCTTACTCTACCAACAAGTTTGTTTCTTCTCATTTCATTTGAGAACTGGGCAAATCTATTTTAATCAATTTGGTAAGGCCAAAATATTTGGAATATATCGTGGATGTATAGCTCAACTGAGCGTTAAATGGGCTGACATGATTTAGGGCCTGACTTTACAGATACTTACACATGTGACAAACTATATCGACACGAGCAAGTCCACAAAAGGCTGTGGCAGTTCTAAGGGTTATGTCTCCACTAGAAGGCTCAGGTAAGTTGACTTAGTAAGGTTGCCTTAAAGTTGACGTTATTAAGTTGACTTAGAGAGTCCCCATTTGTTTAAGGCAACTTTATAAAGTTGACTTAAGCCAGGGGACCCATTTAAAGTTGAATTTATTGTCAACTTTAAATGGGTCCCTCAACTTTATAAATTTGCCTTAAATGGCTACCTTGTCTTAAGTGAACTTTATTAAGTCAGCAACATTTTGTAGTCAGCTTAATAAAGTTGACTTAACCCTTAAAGTCGGCATTAAGAGTGAGAGTTATTAAGTCGCCTTAAGCAAGTGCTTAAGTTGACTTAATGAACTTCAAATGTGGCCATGGAGTTGCTTAAGTTGACTTAAGCCTGTTTAAGTTGACTTAAGCCTCCAGTATAGGCATAGTCAAGGTGAATATGTACTCAGTCATGTGCATATGTGTTTTCAGGAGCTGATTCTGAAGTACAGTAAGACAGCCGTAAAAATTATTTTCATGAAGCCCATCAGGCAAAATTAATTTCCCTTTCCTGGGAATTTCCAAGCACTACACTTCAGGCAAATTCTGACTTTTCAGCATCACATGTTTTCATACATCATTTGGTCATTAATTTTTGGAGTGTATCTCATGTGAAAGTCATAGTGTGGGTACTCTTCACACCAGCACACTTTTTTGTATTTGGATTATGTGGATGTCCCCATTTACTGCGTCTGCTCAGTAACACACTGCCTGCAATCATTTTGACAGAACATTACAGCGCTTCAAGAGCAACCTCTTCAGCTCTATGATTAGCAGATGAATCATATGGAGTATCTGTATAATATAGTAAATAGCAATGGAAAGTTAAACCAGTTACATTAGACAGATTCCAGAACACATGATTTCTCCTCAGCTCCTGCCATGAAACTGAGAAGACAGCCAACAGACAGTGTAAGTTACACCTGTGTTTCCCAACCAGTGCGGAACAGCACACAGGTGTGCCGCAAGGTGTGCCACAAAATTTTTTGAAAAGCTACTGAAAGAGCACTGGATTGGCTCATGAATATTCATGAGTTCATTTGAAAACTATATGGTGGTGTCCCTCAAATAAATTAAAGGTCGCAAGGTGTGCCATGGCAGAGAAAGTGTTGGGAACTGATGAGTTACACAAACTCCCCTAACCACATTGACATAAGACCTACGTCTCTCGGGGAGTGGGAGTTATGATGTTGGTGTACTGGGGCACTTATGTTGGTGGGAGGCAGGCTGTAGACCACTGACATAATTAGCTTGAGGTGAGGTGCCTTACACCTACCTAATGGTGTAGTATGGGTCAGCCCATGGCTCTCTACTTCAGTACTGAGCTATAAGGCTAAAGCCGTCTGATGAATTTCAATAACTCTCTATGTGGTCAGTGCAGAATTGTGCTTTAATTAGCAATAGGGAGCGATTTATCGAGGCTCCAGGCATTATGTCTTTATTAGGACTAGTAGAAATGTCAAAAATGTTGGCTACGTATTTTTTGACAAAAAGGGGCTTTACCAAAATGAAGCTTTGCTTGAAAATTTTCCATATAAGTTAATTTTTCCATTTATAAAAAGAGGGAAAAAACCCTCAAATATTTTAATGAAAAATTTTGATTTTTTGGTAAAATGTTCATGTTTCAGGAACTGTTTACTGTGTTTGGTTTTGAAAACTAACCATTTGTGCTGCAAATGGTTTTCGGAAATCCCCAAAGTTTCCAGTTTGGGTTTTGTTGAAAAGCTGAACACTTTTTGTTGGAAATTTAGGAAAAAAAAATCTTTTCTATCTTACAAAAAGTTATTCTTATGTTTCAACTTACTCTAATTATGTAATATAATTATTTATGTTTATGTAGCTATAACATATATTACACACGATATTTGTAAAATATATATGATATATTTAATTACAATTATATAGAATTATTACAATATAGTTATTATATGTGTATAATTCTATGCACAGTACACATGTCAAACCAGAGGACAGTCCCTACCCCAAACGAATTATAGTCCAAGCAGACTGAGTGCAAGCTAGTCATTGACATCCTTGGAAGTACCAAATACTCAGGGCTTGTCAGGACAAGCCCTTTGTTTGAGGGGCTCTGTGTCAGAGCAGCCTGCAGCTGCCTATTTCTGTGGGCTGGATTTTCAGTAGGAAGATGACAGCTTTTCACCTGTAAAACAACCATTTCTCTTTATATATACAAAAAAAAAATCAATATGAAACATGAAAAAACAAAACCAAGCCAAGTGTTGCTTTCTCTGAACCTGTGCAATATGAAATTTGACCTTTTTTTCCAGCAGGGAGACTCCGTCCCCTCTCATTGCTGTGCTCTCACTTTTAAAAGTGCTTTTGTAGCAATCAGTTGACTTAAAATGTCAGGGGTTTTCATCTGATACGTGCCCTCTGAAGGAGGCCAATATTTAGTTTTAAAATATGTCTCTAGCTTCCCTAGACCTTGGTCTCACTGAACAGGTTCTAAGTATTTGGCCAATGAAAACCGGCTGCCGGCTGGGTCCCGTGGCGGTTATGCATCTGATTCTAACCTATGTCATGTTAGGGTTTAAAGGGCTGATAAACAGGGATGGGCCAATGTGTTTTGCCTGAGTTCCAGCCTGCTCGTGCTTTGTGGGTTTCAAAGCTTGAGTCAGGTGTAGTAATGAGTTGACAATATTCCTGAGGTGGCTGTAAGAGGCGCAGAGATGGGAAACAGAGAGTAAAAGATTCCATTATGAACCAAGATGAAAGCAGAAAAGAGAATTGGCCGAATGTAAAGCAAATGCAGAAGAGCTATGAAAAAAGGAGCAAAGAGGAGAAGAAATCAGAATGAAAAAGAAATATAGGAAGCCAGATCCTTAGCTGCTGTGAATGCGCATAGCTCCCTGAGGGTATGTCTCCATTCCTGGCAGCAGTGTTGGTGCTACTGGATCAGTTTTGCTGGATCAGGTGTGCAGTAGTGGAGACCCGCTCAGTAGATCCACAAGTCAACTCAGTAAATCCATCCCCCGCAACAAGACTAATGCTGTATCGATGGGAGGGCATTTCCATTGGCACAGCTTAGTAGGGATGTGGCGCTAATTAGAATTTAGCTATGTAGCTCTATGTAGCTTGGACTGATGTCCTGTGAACTGATGCTGAAGTGCATCACGAATGTAGACCAGACCAAGGTGTCATACTACCTGAGGGCCTGGACCAGCATAAGACATATATTGGGTACCCATTTGGCCCCTCCTTTTCTTGCCTTGAAGGATATGATATTTAGTGGCCTTAATACAGAACACAGACTTCCTGCTGAGCTAGCAAAAACTGGTTAAAAATATAAAATGAATTATTATGGGAAAAAATGATTTCAAGTGTACACATGAAAAATTGCTCAACAAATTCTTACCATGCTTGTGAATGTCAGGTTAGTAAATATATCAAACTCCACAAGATTTGTGCAGCCACACTGATGAGCCTCAAAGAACCAGTTTTGCTGATGGAAAAATATAACTTCATTTCTGTTGCAATATAACCAGTGATTTTCTTGTAAGTCTTTAAGTTGAATCTCAGTGGGAGCATGATTAGAGATGATGATATCTCCATTCATAGAGGAGACAGCTTCCCCGCCCTCAATCTTGTCAACAGGAAACTCTCTCCAAAAATGTCATGGGGAGAAAGCTCTTAAGCTGTGCTTTACATTAGGGTCGGAGTTATGAGTTCTTTGGGGACCTTGGGGACAGCGTTAAGATCCTTTGACATCACATTTAACCCTATAGTCCTAATCCAGATCCCAGTGGAGTTTTTGCATTGACATCAAGGATCTGTAGATTAGATCCGAGGTTAGTAATTATATATATGATCTGGCTCTCTCTCTGATCTGGCTCAATGTATCTAATTATTCTTTGTTCTTCATTGAACGTAAATAGACTCCATGAAGCCACATTTTTTAAGAAACCTCAACACATAAATAAAACTTGTCATCTGTGTTCAATTTTACCATGCAAACACAAGCATGCATTGAGCACTCTTTCCCCCAAGCAGTAATGACTGAAAAATGCATGCACATGTCTTTACCATAAGCAGTGGTTTATGCACTAAAAGACATCATGTCTGGAAAAATCTGGCTCTTTACAACAAATCTGCCTTCCAAGGAGGTGAGGAAATAGTCACTAGTTTTTTTCCAACTCATTGGCAGGGCCCACCTTCACGCCGTTTATACTCTCAGATGAAATTCCAGTTTCCTATGTTTACCTAGTTTTAAGCTTCATCAATATCAAAAAACCACAGACCGAAGTTTTATTAAAGGAACATCAACCAGACAGACAATATGGTACATTTACAGAGCTCTGCAGGTCAGTGAAGGTGTTATTAAACAAAAGTGTATGAATCAGTGGAAGGAGAAAATGGGAATCTAGCTAAGCTGTCATCCATTCAGGTCAACGTGTTTTGTCACTGACTTCACTGAGCGTAAGATCAAGCCTTTAGAGAAGACTAGGATTGCATAATATCAGAGCCATCAATGAATTGTGACTTTATTAAAATGCACTATATGCTTCTTGAATGTCCCAGAGATATCTGCTGCTAGTCAAACCAGCTAGAGTCAATAACAAAAGTGTAAGCTGGGGAGGAGGTAATGAAAAAGATGCATTAGCTTGTATTTTGGGGCTGCTGTAAAGTACTGGGGAGGTGGGGAGAAAGCGAAGGAAATTGGTGGCACTGGTATGCTTTATGATGCGCAATAGGAACTATACATACTGAACACGCTCCTGAAAGACATGATCTTTAATACGCTCTTGCTTTAGTACAGGATGCACATTGACATCAAGGGGGTGGCAAAGGAGTGGAGAACCCGCTGAGGAAGGACGGTGGAATCATACACAGCACGTCGATAGAATAAATTCCTTCATTCTACTGAGGATGGTTGTAACATTGAGGCTTGGATCCCGATGACAGGAGGAAAGGGCTTAGACATAGACAAGGACAGATTAGGCAAAAAGAAACCTAAGAGTAAGAGGTTCTTAATAGCGGCAGTTATAAACTAGCATAATATTGATACAATACCCATCATTCAATAAGTACGGCAATATGAAGATAAGAACCTGACTTTTGAATGGATTGGTCATGTTTTATTTAACATCTTTAAACATTTTTATCCTCTCTCATTTTCCCGAGTTCTGTTAAAACTCTGAGCTGTTTAACTATCTAACAGTATAGTGAAGATGACAGGTAATTCAATAGCAGTATACAAACTCTGAGCCAAATTCTCTGCTGGCAGAAATCCATGGAGGGTAGTGGAGTAACCTCCCCCCCTGAGAACATGACTTCTTATCTGGCCATAATCCTGTACTGGGAGTGGAGGTATGTTATAGTTAACACTACAGAGCTAACATAGAGGTGTTCCAGAACTTGCTTCTGTACACGTTTGTCCATTTATACGTATGTGTACACATGCACACACAGCCCATCATTTTCTCATTCAGGAAAATACTGAGTGTTCTGCAATACTATTGGTTCGCCCTTTATATCTCTAACACCAACAGCAAATAGACAACAATATCTCTGGTGATCAACACTGGGGGTAACTAGGCTCAAAGAGATCTAGCGGTGTCTGATCCTTCGCAGCATCAGAATGAGATTTTACAATAAGCAGAGTTCCTCAGTTTCTTTTTAATAAACTTAGTCAAAAAGAGCAAGGTCCTAAGCCTTCTGCAGATTAAATGTTCTCCAATTAAATTTTAAAGTATTGCTGAAGTGACTGTAAAATGGCAGGCAAAATAAATCAAATACAGCCCTTTTGATGAGGCCTAACTGGGGTTGCAGAGTCTATTTTATACAAGGCTATGTCCACACACAGGCAGTTAAATCAATTTCACTTAAATTGGTATAAAAATCATTAAACTGATTTTAAGCTAAATTGATTTAACAGGTCCACATCAGAAAGTCAAACTGAACTAGCATGTGCAGGGACAAGACTTGCTAGTTTGATTTAGGAGAGGGACACCATAGGAGGTATGGCAAGATGGCCCCTTAGAAGGGCCATGCCTCCACCCAATATATGAATATAGAAAGGTACCCTGGGAAGGAGAAAGGGAAAACTGTTAAATCAAAACAACCATTAAATCGAAATAACACAGCCACATGGTGTTATTTCAATATAATGGTTTCTATCTAAGCCTCAATGTGATTTAAAATGAGGTTTTACTGAATTGCTCTGACTTTCCTTATTTCAAAATGATGGAGCTCATCATTTCAATTCAAGAAAACGTTGTGTGGCCCTGCACTTTTTAAAATTGAAATAACCAGAGTTATTTTGATTTAAAAGCTGCATGTGGACCTACCTCTAGTGTCTAAGGACAGTGGTGAACTCTCAGATATGATGCTATAAAGGCCCTAAACAAGCAATTTTGTAGTTTCTGTGAGAAAAGCAGGACACGTTAAATGGGGAAAGTCCTATTGCAACACCCAAGTCTCTCTGTAGTAAAGAGCATCTGGGCTTGTGGGCTAATTTAACTAATGTTACACAGTGGGACTGTTTGACCCCCCTCCCCATGGCTAACTCATATACAGAGTATTATGAATCTACTATTGCCTTTGAGATAATGAATTTAATTCTTTAGTTCCCTTCATGCATTTAAATTCCAAGACCTTAGGTTCAGACCCTGCTGCCACTGACCTCTTCAGGATCATCAAGTTTCACCAACTTCATCAGTGCTGCCGAAACTGTGATAGTGAGGGACATGGCTATTGCATTGTATTCCCGACATTTTCATGCCAACATGTAATTATTTCTTATTTAGAGACATGGCATAGAAATGGTTAATTTAGAGCTTTTTGTAGGCATAATGGAGTACCTATAAGGACAACAAAAAAGGAAAATTGAGAATGCTGAAGAATGTTCATTGAATAAATGATAGCTTCAAAAGCAGTTAAATGACTAAGGGGCCCGAGTTATTATGCATTTCTGAAAATTTACCCAAGGATTTTCTGTAAAATTTAGGAAACGTATCTCACTTAGCTCCTAATCTGATACCCCATGACATCAGTTGAGAGACTCTCCTAGATGTTAATGAGCATTTGATTAGGCCTTTACCTTCTACTGAATTGCTCCAGTAGTTGTGATGGAAATTAGGTGGGTTGGAATGCAGATACAAATGTACAACTTATCTGTTGTCCAAACTTCAATGAACTCATTTGGTCTTTGTTTAACTAAAGAGCTGTGGCTTAGCAGAGCTGTTCAGGAATCAGAATTTCCCTTGCATAGAAAATGCTGTGATTTTGGAAATTTGTTTTCAGTTTTCATCAAGAAAAGAAAGAATTTTTGAAATTGCCTGCAAAACAAAAATGTCAATGGAAACAACTCTTTCTGTTAAAATAAGAATATTTTGTTTTGGGGTTCACGTTTCTGGTTTGCATGATCATACGATTGAGAATATAGAATGTAAAACAAAATCAAAATGAAAAGTCATTTTCCAAACATCACTGAAAATATTTCTTTTGATTTTTAGTTAAATGAAATTGTATTGAAGTCAGTGGAAAGACATCAATTCACACCCTGGGTGCATCCCATAGTCCCATAGTGCATAGCAAGGGCATACTCCTGAGGACAGTTATCAAAATCAAGTAGATTAGACTAGTGGTTTTCAAACCATGGGTCAGGACCCTCTACTGGGTCACAGACCCTCAGGTACTGAGTCATGGAGCCCCCTGCTGCCACTGCCAAAAGACTGGAATGCATTGCTGAAAGTTGTAATTGTTGGGTCACTGGCATGAAAGATTTTTTTTTAACTCAGTCCTGAGGAAAAAAAGGTTGAAAACCATTGGATTAGCCAATGTACCTCAATTAATAGATCAGATCACCTGTTCTACAAGTGACTTTTCTTTTCCTTTTTACTGAGTGCTTAATTTGGTTTCCATTAACTGATTTATGTATTTCATCCTGAACTATGTCAAAATCACCATTCATGGCTGTATATTTATTTCACTTTATGTGAGATGTATGCAGTTTGCCAGTGATATACTGTACTTTTCAAAAATTAATTTGTTCATTTCAATGTATAATGTATCCATGCACTTTCTGAATTTTGAATAGAAAATATGATAAGTGAGTTCTAATCTATAATAAAGGAGCTGTAATAGGAAAACACTTCTATACCATCAATTTTGTACTAGCCAAATACAAAATGATATTAATTTATGAATCAACAAGAGAACTAATATAATGGGAGTCTCATGAGTACACGGGACTGATGTTTATTAAAGTTGCCAGTTTCCAGAAATACTTTGTTTTTATTAATTTATTTGATATGCAGCTCAGCTGCTCTGAGTGAAATTGTTTCATTGGATATTCAGAAGGAAATCCTACATTTATTTCTTGTGGCAAGGTGAATGAGCTACTACCTTTTATTGGACCAAAGTCTAAGTGATGAAGTGGGATTTTCTCCCACAAAAGCTCATGCAACAAATATATTTGTTAAGTGCCACAGGATTCCTTGTTTGTTTTTCCTGTAAAACATGTTACCTCACCCACCTTGTTTCTTTAATAATATGAGACCAGGGCAACCACAATAACAATGGATACATATATTTTTACAGCATTTAAAATTATGTTGGTTTAATTTAACAAATATTTACAACTGGTGATAGTGAACAACATGGCTTCCTCTGATTACAGAATGACTGGGAAGCTTTAGAAATTAGCCTTGTTACATCACTGCACATTTATAGTTTAGTCGAAGGGTCCCACATGATATGTTCAGTTTAAACGTGTGCTGGAGACTTCGAAATTAACCAACCTGATTGCTACCGTGAACCTCAGTCTAATTCAGTCAAACTCAGAACATCTCTGCTGTTTATTTCAACAGTCAGTTCAATTTATTTGATGTTTCTCTCACACTGTACATCTTCCAGATGCTCACAGCAGACTTCTGTATGGCCTGTGAGGAGCTGTGGTGGGGTTGTT
Organism: Podocnemis expansa; assembly: GCA_007922195.1. NCBI lineage: Eukaryota > Metazoa > Chordata > Testudines > Podocnemididae > Podocnemis > Podocnemis expansa. Next base: position 8,295,216 of record ML681973.1, on the reverse strand, counting down.
AGGAAAACCTGGTGATTTTTAACAACTGATGTGGAGAAAGGTTGGCAGTTATGGGGCCTTGAAGGTGTGGGGTGGGTTTGGATTGGGTATTCAGGCGATATTTTAGACTTTTGATGCTGGGAAGGGGGATGCATATTCTTTTTCCAGCTCCAATTTGAGCAGGTGTCGAGATGATGCTAAATTTGGGAGGGGAAATGGAGCTATTAAAAGTGCTTATTCCTCACTTCTGCAAGTGGCTGTCCCCTGCTCCAGTATTTCCATTTACATCAAAAGACAGCTAAGCAGACCAGCTTGCATTTCTGCTAAAACTGTCTTAATACTGATCATTAAATGGTCATTATTAGGAGTCAGAATCAAAGTACGCTGGAGGATGGGAGCTATTGTTTCAGGCTATCTGCAGACTCAGGGAAGAGGCCTCACCCTTCATTTCTTTATCCTCTATTCACATTTAGAGGACATCTGTATTGCAGCTAGCTTGAGTGTCTGGCATCTGGATCTGAACACCCAGATTAACCTAGCATTGGAGTAAACCTCCTCTCCACTAAGTCTTACCCCACATTATTGTGTTGTCATTGTTTCTGCATTTATCTGTCTGTTTCCGAGGGCATACCCCATTGCTTTTTGTGCCAATATGCTGGGATTCTTTCCCAGGCAATTGTGGGTGAGCCCTGTTTGTCCTTCAGGGTGAATTGTGTCCTGGGAACTGTAGAAGTAAGAAGTGATTTTTTTTTTCTTTTTTTGGCCTCAGCCTTCACTGTAAAGTGGACAGAACCCAGCCTGTCTGACCTGGAGCGTTGGTGCTAACCCGTATCCCTAGCTGTGTAAACTAGCCTGGACGTAAACCACCTACAACTCTGGATCAGAGGATTTTGCGTGTGTGGATGGTAGGACAGTTCAGGCTAAAACCTGGGTTAATTGTGCAGTGAAAATCTACCTTTAGAGGACATGGTTCATAGCCATAATGTAGGAGACTAGAGGTAAGATGGACACAGGGATACTACCTGAGCCTCTGCCTGAGTCATGGTTGTTAATAGGGTTATGGGTGGACATAGGCATGGCTTCTTGCATTGGAATTGAGTGAAATACATTATCTTCCTTTCCCCTCTCCCTTTTCATAGTTTGAACAAGAAATGTAATGGAAAGAAACTATCCTTTCTCTTCTGTGTAAAAGCCATGGAAAACACATAGTTATCAACTTTCTCACCTCTCCCCTCCCTTTCTAAATGCTTGGTCAGTAATATTATATGCGTTGTTGTAAGAAAAGTAACGTGTGGTAAATTTAAATGCCTGCGCACCATTGACTGAACCTGTAAACAACACCAAAGGTGGGTATAATTATATTCACCACATAGCTATTAATATTCATTGCTTGGGTGTTAATGTATCAAGAAAGGGTCTTTGGGGAGTTGTTATAAATGTAAATGAGTACATATTCTCAGGCATAAAAGGGTTGTAATACCCCCCCATCTTTGCTCACTTGTGGCATCGAGGTGGAGCAAGCAGGCAGTAAAGGGTAATGTTTGATCCAATCCACCTCTGGGACAACCTGCTTGGTTCTTCTCCGAACACCTAATGTCAAAGGGTTTTTTTAACATGAACAACTACATGCTAGTGGAACTGATGTATTGGCACCAGTATACATGGGTTCCCATCCAGAATTGTCAGCAATGGGTGTAATGTGTGCACCAAAACCACAATGCAACTGCAGGGATCAACAACTTTTGATGGAAACTCAGACTAAAGAGGTGAGTGAAAATGAATCATAATGCAAACAATTACCAGGACCGTTTTACACCTTTAAAAAGTCAGTTCTGATTTTGTTCTTATGTTCTCTAATGAAGGTGTACTGCCTTAATGCTTGATTCAAATCCCTTCCTGAAGACACAGGTGTATGCCAAACTGGAAGCAACCTATATGTCAATTTTTCCTCGGAAGAGGAGCCTTTGATAATGAAACCTGTTTCCTGGGATTAGTTATTCCAGTAAGGCAGCCACGTTAGCCTAATTCAGCAAAACAAGCAAGGAGTCCTGTGGCACTTAAAGACAAACAAATTTATTTATTGGATGAGCTTTAGTGGGAGCAAATCCTGCTTCATCAGATGCTTTGAAGAGGGGGGGAACTTACAGAATGGGAGGACATAAACACAGGTGATTGTAAATCATGGGAACAGGTCACACCGTAACAGCAAATCAAAACAGTTGTAAAGATTCAAACACTGGGGGACAGCATACAGAGGAAGATGAGGTCCAATCACTTGGTGTAATGAGAGAAAAATCAAATGTCCCGATTAAGTCCTGGGGCAATGGAACTGAATTTGCAAATAAATTCAATCTCAACAGCTTCTCTTTGCAGCCCTGATCTAGTATTCATCGGTCCGAGCACAGCAATTAGCAAATCATTAATGAAGTGATCAGGAAGATTGAAATGCTGACCCACTGGTTTTAGAGTGTTAGGTTTTCTGATGTCAGATTTATGCTCATTTATTCTTTTGCCCAGAGACTGTTCTGTTTGTCAAATAAATAAGGCAGAGGGGCATTTCTGGCACATGATGGCATAAATCCCATTGATGGATGAGAAGGTGAATGATCCTTTGATGGAATAGCTGGTTTTATTAGGTCCTGTAATAGTGTCTTTTGTGCAGATATGTGGGCAAAGTTGGCAGCATGGTTTGTTGCAGGGATATGTACCTGCTTTAATGCCTTTGTTGTTAGGTCTGTAGTTGCTACTAAGCATCACACAATTACGGGAGCTAATAAAACCAGCTACTCCATCAAAGGAGCAGTCACCTGCGCATCCACCATTGAAGTTACCTCTATGCTGTGGCCATAAAATACTTGAATAGAGGAGCTGTAACTGGAGTTTCCAACACCAACTCTAACATCAGTGGACAGTATTTAAGATTGTTGACTAGATAATGAATTTACTGCAAATTGTTCTATCTTTAACACTTTCCCATTCACACCACCTTGACTGTCTCATAGGATGATCGGATAGCTGGTATGAAAAATTGGGCCAGAGATGGGGGGTAACAGGCTGCTGTGCAAGACAAAATCCTGAATTTCAGGACTAACAATACAAAATCCAGACATCTGATCCCCCTACTGTGTTTTTCACATCACAACAGAAACTGAGAAAACTTGGAAGGCACCAAAGTTACCAAGAACTGTTGTGAATAAGCTTAGTTGCAACTCCGTAATGACACAGTTTTATTGCAATGAATTTTCATGGCTATTTCAGTTGCCTCAAAATTTGGTCACTGACTGAAGTTGATAAATGTAAGTTTATATAAAAAGCATCTTGATTAGCAGAGGCTTGTTTGACAGCTGCTGTCAAACCTGTACAGATAATGCAAAAGCTACTCAGAAATAGTTATTTTTGTAAATTTTTTTCCCTACTCCATCTGGCAGGTAAATGCTCTGTGTTAATAAATAAACTTCAGCTTTTGGTCTGGGCAAAGTCTAATTTTATTCTTTGCTTCCTTATTGTTTGGCTTACCAGGTGTTGGTCATAGCACAGGAATAGGAGACAGGATTCAAGATCTGTAGTTTCATGCCTGCCATTAAACTGGACTAGTCATTTAGCCTACCAATGGGACAGTTTCTGAATGTTAGAAATGATTGGGAATTTTCCATGGAAATGTTTGGGGTTTTTATCTTTTTTTTGGGGGGGGGGGGCGGAAGCCCTTTGATTTTGCCACCATTAAATGGTTTGGTTTTGGTTGGGTCAACTTGGATTTAACTATTTCAGTCTGGTAAAAGAAGCTGAAACATTAAATTTCAATTTGGTTCAGTATTAATTCATGGCTGCCAGAGCTACTGTGATGCAGTCAGGGTGCTGTAGTTCATGCCTTCATTTTTCCCTTCTGGGCCAGACTTCACCTCCCATTATGCACTGCAGCGTTTCATGGGTAGAACTGTGCATCATGGGAGTCAAAAGCCCTTGGTGGATCTTAAGAAATGTAAGCTGGACAAGAAGCCCGATCCACAATGGAGAATGAGACCATGAATCTCCTAAATTTCAGTGCTCACGAGGTAATGTGGTTGCTCAGATGGACACAGGTTAATACTGAACCAGGCCCAAACATTTTGATGTGGCAAATTGATTTTCCTCAAAGAAAATTTTGCAGTATTTTGACATTTGTCCCAATTCAGGATGATGAATGCTAAAATATTGTAATTTCCCACAGGACAGAAATGACTATGTGCAAGTATCATTAGGGCAAATCATCAGGGTTTCTGCAAAATTGAGGCTATATTTGCTGCTTCACGAAAATTGAGGAGACAACAGACTTTACTACAGGACTCACGGGGAGATTTTCCATGGACATCAGTGGTTTTTGGATCTGGTTCCACTACAGCCAAATCTTGCTGGTCTTTGCTTATGCAGCATGGGGTCGGCAATACTGAGCGTGATACACAAATTAACCCATGGCATGTACGTCACTGCATGGGCCTGAACCAATGTTATGGAAAATAAGACAAGGAAGTTTGTGAATACTTTTAGTGAGGCTGATGCAAGCGCTAAGTAGTGTGTCCAAGCTGCAGTTTTTAATTCTAATACAGCATCGTACACACCTTCTTCTGGGCTTCTAAAGAAATTAAGTGTAAAATGGAAAAATACTATCTATTTTGGTGTCTGAAATAAGTGCATGAGCTTTGACTTTCATTTACAGATCTATAGTTGTTTAGATTCATAATTTACCAGCTAGTGCATTTATGAGACTAGCATTTTGCTTACCAGTTAATGGTTGGCTAAAATGTTTTTAGATTTAGCATTATTATGCACTATTTCAATGGGATCACACCAACCAGCCTTTAAAGCTAGAAATCAGTTTACACCCAATGTTTTTAATAGTAAGTCCATGAAAAAAACAAACAGTTTGTCAGAGTGGTACCACACTGAGGTATGTAGAAATTGTGACAAGGGCAAGACTAAAAGTGTTCAAACGCTAAAATAGTTGGCCCTTACTGACTGTCTTAGGCTGTTACTAAGACCTAAAGTATCAAAGAATTCCATCTTAAAAAGTGTGTTCCCCTAAAAAACTACAGCATGTACTCTTATGGGACTTTCCAAATCGCAGGTGTTTGCTTCAGGGTCTGACCATGGCAAAGCATCAAGGCCTGCCACCATTCCAGTGCTCTTCAGTTGGATATAGTGACGTGGTTTCTCACCGTCAGCGAAGAAATAGTTACATTTCACTGGCAGAGAGGAGATATAGTGTATGGAATGCACTGGCCTCTTGCAAGACAAAAAGTACTCTAGGCACTCAAGATATTATTAATCATCCTGGTTTGTTCCATAAAAATACCTTTTCTCTTTGACATCTTTGAAAGTCTTCTTTAATTGTTGCCTCCACTCTCATTTCCCAGGTCCTTAATACATATGGACAAAGACAAATTATGAGGTTGAAAAATGGTAGTTTACTCTTTTTTACTTCTATTGTGTGATAGACCTATTCAAAGCAATGCAGTGACTGAATTATGTATGAACAGGACAGCCAGAGTTGTGACAGGGCTATAGTTAAGGGGTCTGCCAGTATTCCCCATATGTTCAGGTTTAATCATTTGGCCATTTAAAATTGCATCATGTGAAGCACATGGTACAGAGAATTCCACGGGCCTGTTATTTTCACACAAATAGGGCAAGAGACTGCAGCCTAGATTTTGTTTGTCTCGCTCCCAGGTATAAACACTCACTGCATTTTATTTCCAGTCTGTGACTGATCAGCTAATTCCTGGACATAAAAAAGAAATGCTTGGCCACATCTGTCGAAGTGTGGCACCTTGACCTGGACACAATATTCTTACTACCTCATTGGTGCACAGGACTGCAGGGCAATTGCCTCCCATAGCTTCCCGGTAACACTCATGTTAATACACACAAGAATGATATTTGCCTTTTTCACAATGGCTATGTCTACACTTAAAAAATTAATTTGAAGTAGTTAATTCAAAATAACTACTTCGAATGTAAATAGAAGTTATTATTTTGAATTAGCAGTACTTCAGAGTTATTATTTCAAATTAGGAGTCCAGTGAAGACTCTAATTCAAAATAAAGTGGATTTTATTAATTCAAAGTAGAGAGTCTTCACTAGACTCTCTAATTAGAAATAGAGGAAGGCAGGCAAAAGAATACGGCAGTTAGTTTGAATTAAGCCTATTCCATGGCTTAAAATGGCTTAATTCAAACTAGTAACTTCAAAATAAGGGACATTTCAAAGTAAAAGGAGGCTTTATTATATCAAATCAGCGGTTCCTTATTTCGAATTAAGGAACTGCTTAATCTGATACACTAAAATGCCTCCTTGGCCAGGGAATGTTATTTAAAATTAAGCCTCCATAATTTGAAATAACTTGTAAGTGCAGACATAGGCAACGGCATCACATTTTTGCCACGTTTTCAATATTTGATCCACTATAACCCCCAGTACTGCCAGATAGACAGTTATTACCCATTTGGTAGCTGCACATTTGATTTTTCCTTCCTAAATGAAGTGCTTTGCACTTGTCTTTGAATTTCATCTCGTTTCTTTCAGGTCAATTCTCCAATTTGTCAAGGTTGTTTTGAGTTTTAATCCTGTCCTCCAAAGTGCTAGCAACCCCTCCCAGCATGTGTCATCCACAAATTTTATGAGCACACACTTCATACAAGCCCATCGCTGTAAGAAATTTTTTTTAGCTCTTATAGAGCACTTCCTATCCACGGTGGCCAAAGTACTTCACAAAAGTAGAACAGTATCACCATCCAAAGGCCATTTTGCACTTATTACAAAACTAGGGTTATTACTCCCCTACCATTACTATTGATTTGGGTAAGTAACAGAACAGAGTAAATGCTCAGTGAACATCTTCAGTGAACTGCTTTCCAGGGGCTGCTATGACTGTGTGGCGCCTCTTTGGCTGAAATTGATTTCTATACGCACATAGGTCCACTCAGATTATAACAATTGTAGGATAAAGGATGATAACATTGAACAGACCATGATTTCCCTATATTCAAATATTGATCAAGACTGTAAGCCAAATGGGGTTTAGATGTTATTACTTTTCCTGGCCTAACAGGGAATAATTGAAGTTTTTGTTACGGTTAGTCAGAGGGGTTCCTTGGCGCACCTGCTCCTTGTCTGGATGAGGGTGCAAACTGGATGGCTCAGTTACCCACACTTGCAAATGTAAAAATCCACTTTTGCGGAGACTTTTATTGGCAAATTCAATCACTTATTATTATTGAGTCCTTCTGCCTACCTAAATACGGCATTTCTTGGCCCAACATGTTATACTGCATTGCTTTGTCCTTTCAACCTGCTGTTCCAGTTCAGTCTAAGGGTAGCAGAATTTTAGTGATGCGTGCAGTGATTTTAATATATTGTGTATAGTTTGAATAAGGGGGCTTTGGAATTAACAGAGTTTTGCAAAAGCAAGTCGGTATCATTCACAAACACATGCATTGCATTGATGTCACAAGAATATTTGAGTTAACGGCTGACCTTTACTTTCTTGTTGCCAAGTTCCAAAGGGGTAGTCGGGTTCATCTAGTTCAGCAAAACAAACAAGGAGTCCTGTGCCACTTTTTAAGGCTAACACATTTATTTATCACCTGAGCTTTCATGGGACAGATTCTGCTTTGTCATCTGCTTGAAAATGGAAAAAAATTAAAACAGCCTACACTGTATTTTTTTCCATTTTCAAGCATCTCATGAAGTGAGATCTCTCCTTTAAAAGCTCATATGATAAATGAATCTGTTAGTTTTTAAAAGTACCACAAGGAGCCTTGGTTGTTTTTCTTGTTGATGATAACTTGTCTGCATGAGATATTCCTTACTGAATGAAAGTTTGCTTGCTTCTCCAGATAATAGTTCATCAGCTTCTGTTTATCTGAATTTTCTTAAAACACATCAGATGCAATGACAGTTAGTGCTAACATCCTACCAAACAGGTCAGTAGGAAGCTTCAGTCTCCAACTGAGGCCAGATGAGTCATTCATGATGCCTTAGAAATGTCCATTAAGACACAGACCTCAGGTGCAAAACAAGACAAGAAACAATTGCAGCAGCTTTTGAGAGTAAAAGTAATTTTGGCTATGATCACCTGCTTGCTCAAAAAATAACCAATAAAATTGGTGATAAGATTTCTTTTGATGACCTGCCTTTTTCTTTGCAGGAAGATACAGGCTTTCTGTGTCTGATTAAATGTTCTTAGCCCCAGAACATCACTCTAACAGAGAACTCTTTTATCAGGATTGTAATACTATCCATTTTAGAGCTATGGGAGAAATGACTAGAACAGATTAAGGGTGTCAATCCAGAGAGGTGCTGAGCACCTACTGGAAAAACGACAGACATACGCATTGTAAAGAGGTATCAAAGCTCTGTACCTCACAGGCCTACCATTGCACCTTGCGAGATTGGGCTCTAAATCAGGAAATGGATGGAAATCTTTTATTCCGTGCTGTAGTACTCAGGCAGAACAGGTTGAATGGAATAAAATTACACCCTATTCTGAAACTGGAAGAGCTGATCTTCTATCAAAGATATATGTTGTCTTTTTTATTTAGCATCTGATAACCAAAATAATGAAAAAAATCAAAGCAAACCAAAACAATAATTTCCAGTGACAATTCAATTGGGGTGGGTCCCACTTGGCGCAGGGGGTTGGACTAGATGACCTCCCTTTCGCTCTTAATATTCTATGAAAAACAAACAGTAAAGTTAATTTTCCATTATCATTCTATAAAAAGATATTCAATAGTTTTCACAATGTTACTCATTTAAATTAAAACTAGTTACTACTACCACAATGAATCATCTTAATTCTTTGAAATATAATTATACAGAACAGCATTATGCTCTTTAGTGCTTTGAATAGAGCTGTGGGTATTACATCAAAGGAAAAAGTGTTGTGGTTGACTCTTAGGTTTCACATAGATAAAAATTCAAACATTTCATTGGAAACAATGGCTAAAGGAAATTATTCATTTTCTAGATAATATAAGAAAGCGAGGAAAATGCTATTGCTTATCTTAACTGCAAGAAAAATACACTTTGTTTGACACCGAGCACTATAAATACATTCGATTAAAACATCATATTTCGCCTTTCTCATGAATGTCAAGAAAAAAAACCCCTAACTCCTCCCCTTTACTGAAGCCTTCCCATATAGCTCCCTAAATAGATAAATAAGTTACAGGTGAAATATTAGACCACCAGAAGGCCCGGCTGGGAAACAAGGATACTGAAAATGTATTGGTTTTGTACTATTGCTCCTACAATTAGGCATTTTGTTCTTTGAATATCAAAATTAAATTACTCAACTAAACAAGTTGCAGTTTTTCCAGTAGAAAAGTCAACTATGAATGGAAGTTGCTGGTCTTTCCGAAGTAACTAACTTCCCTCAACAATCTTATTGGCCAGTTTAGCAGTCCTGTAGCTAGATATTCTCAGAACAGTGAAGTTTCACATTGACTTCAAAAGGGCCAAGATTTTACCCAATGTCTTATATTGGTGCTGCATCATTGCAAAGGCATCATAGAAATAGCTTGGAATCAGTGGATACTTTCTCTGTCAAATAGCTGGTAGTAATTTTCCACTTTTTTAAAATAAGAATTCACTTAGAAATTTTGAAAGTGGTGGAAGATTAAAAAAATTGCAAATTTGCCCCCTTCTCCCGAGAGGAAAGAGTCCTGGTTGGAAAGATTCCAGCCAGTAAGCTGGTTGAAGCACATAGTGAGAAAAGACTGCTTTAAATTCACTTAGTTTAAGTTAGATACTAAGTATGTTTTTAACCTTTTATTTTCTTATAACCTGCACTAACTCTTATGTCCCATTATTTGTTATCACTTAAAATCTGTCATTCTATAGTTCATAAGTGCTCTCTCTCTCTCTCTCTCTCTCTTTTTTTTTAATCTAAACCAGTGTGCTTGAACTGAAGTGTTTTGGAAACTTCCTCTGAGATAACAGGACTTGTGCATATTATTTCTATTAATAAAATGACAGACTGTACATGAGCTTGTGTTGTGCCGGAGAGAGCTTGGTAATAAAGCTGCTCAGTTCTGGAAGAAAGTCTGGGGGTGGGAATTTGTTGGTGTTGCCCTGAAGTGCAATTTATGGGTGGCCAGTTATGGCACTTCCGCAAGAAAGCTACGAACGATTTACATGCTGGATGCTGTTAGGGTGACAGCTAGCAAGTATGAAAAATCAGGATGGGGAAGGAGAGTAATGAGTGTCCGTGTAAGAAAAAGCTGTGAATATCAGGGCTGGCGCTATGAAATCTGGACATCTGGTCACCCTAGGCTGTGTGCCAAAGACCTGGCACAGAGTCAGTTAAATGTTAGTCAATCCCTGGCCACAACAGCCGCTTGACATAGAACTGTGTATGGAAACACACCATCATTTTGCTCCAGACCCTCAAAGGTCAATCAAAGGAAGTTAGGACCCAACTACCTTTGAGGAGGACAAAGTTACACACCAGTAAACTGATGACATGGGAAGATACAGGATTGGACAGTGTTTAGACAATGCTTGAGAGTTGCAAACCCCTTGCCATCATCCTGACACAAATGATTTTAAATAAATCCAGGATGTGAAAGTCTTTGTGTCATCGCCACAAACAGCCACCTAGCCAGTTAATTCTTAAAACCACCGCTGACCCAAGTGTTTGTGTCCTGAAACATGAATGGGTATAGGTTATAATTGTGTGAGTTATCTGTACCATTCAGCTGTCAGCATTCATGCCAAATTACGAATGCAATCCTTACTGCCAGACAGCAGTCTTGATTCTCCCATCGACTGAAATGGCACCAAGATTTCACTTGAATAAAATCAGCAAAACAGAGAATATTTTCCCCCTTCGCTCACCACACACTAACAAATTTGAAGTTCTGAAGAAGATATCAGCATCAGGTTTACTACACCACTCAGCTTTCTTTCAATTAAACTTGCTCCTCCCACAGTGTCTGTCTTTGGGCCTAATCCTGCAAGCTCATATTCATGAAAATAGTTCTGCTTGAGTTGATACGATCTACTTGCTTAATTAAGGTCACTTCGCAGAACTATGTGAACGGGGACTCTATAATTGTGAGCTGTGGAATGGAATAAAGCTGTACTTGCCAAAATCATGCTTAGTGTAAGCAAGTACTTTTGGTATTTGAATAAATGACTGACGTCTTAGCTCTTGCCCAGAGAAGGCAAATATTTTTCCTGTCAGAATGTCTATAGCACAATCAATTTCCACTCCGTCTTCAAGCTAGAAGGAATAGCTTTTATTATTTTAATCAGTGTTGGATTTTGTGTGCCACTATTATTCTAAATCCAAGAACATACACACTGTGCTCTTGAGACTACTGTAGCTAGTCTGTTTAATGTTGGAGCAAATGTAATAATGCTGTCAGCTCATAACGCTTGTCACTAGTGTCTGTCTTTCCAGCTAATTGATTAATTTATGTGGTGGTCTTTCTTTCTTTTACCCATCACCCCATTTTGGTTTTGGCCACACAGTGGGCGTATTCAACTCATCTTACACTGGGAAACAACAGTACAGAGCATAAAGATGATGGGGATTGTCAAATTCCTCAGAGGTGCTGAGGCCAGTCAGTGCTGATTTGATCTACACCACCTCATGATTTCTGCAGCAGTCAAAGGGAAATGTACAAAATACTTAAAATACCTTGCACATCTCCCTCCAAATGCCTACCACCTAGTTACCGAAGGGTCCCCACAGTGCTGAGTCAGTAGGAAATGCCTTCCCGGTAAATCAGTGCTATGCTTTTTGCCAGGTAAGTCTTAGCCAATTGCTCTCTGGTTAATTCTGAGATTGACTGAGCACGTCTTTATGGACGCTCAGTCAAACCTGCATAATTGATGCTACACGGCTGTCAACAGTGTTGCCATGCCTGGGGATAGCTAGCAATATAAGAACTCTAATTCTTTTTACCACAGTGCTGCCAGAGGTCCCATAAAGGTTGCAGGTGAAGTTTGCAAGTAACACTAGTGGTCCACATTGCTGAAAGCATAGATCAAAGCTCAAAAATCAACTGAGCTAAATTCTGCCTTCTCCTCACACCCCTGCAGCCCAGGAACCTCAGTGGGAAGCATTTAGTCCTTTGTGAATCAATTTACACTAGCTAGGAGCACTTGGATCCTAGCACAGTGGCAAAAGAGTCGCTCAAGTAGCCCAGATTCAGTTATGACAACTGTCTCTAGCCATACGTGACTCCCATGAAGAGGTAAATGAACATGTTGCTTGAATTTAAGCTGTCCTGACTGCACAGAAGTTCATCGCTGCGGTGGACCTTAGTCCCCAATATGCAGGAGCAGCATGAAGGTGGTGGAAAGGCGACTTCCCAAGGCAGCCAGGAAGCTCTGTGATGGGGCCAAAGCAAGCTGAAGCCCACCGTGACGCCCGAGGCTCAGTGTGGTCTGCTTCTGTGGGTGGATTTCACGGTCACAGGAAGCTGCAGGAGAAGAGTGTCATGGAATTTCTTTTGGCTTTCTTGCTAAATGGGTGAGGGAGGTGGACACATGGAGCTGTGAGAAGAAGTGTCGGATCCTGGGTCTCTCTTCTCTTCCCACCCGTTTATAAACTAGGTAGCCATTGGCTGTCTCTGCCCTTACCCCATATGGCTGAAATGGGGAATGAGTAGAAGGTGCAGAGTCGCGTTAGGGCAGCCCAAATCAGAGTTAAATGCTGAGCCATTCTTTACTAGAGTCTCATGCTAGGACTGACTCTGAGCACCCCTTCTCTATTCAGGGCACTCCAGCTGTGTAGGCGTGGTATGGAAGCGTTCTTTGGGTTCCCAAAACCAGGCCAGAAAAAGGAAGATATTACAGAGATCTTTTGGCCTTTGCCATTTCATCTTGCCACTTTAGCTGCCCAGATTTTAGTCCTCTCCACTAGCATGCAGCAAGTAGAGTCTCAGGTCCCGTGGGTCTGCCTGAGGCCATTGTCTGTGGAGGTTTACATTAGCTCCTGAATGCTATTTAATCAGGTTTTAGGGTTATTTTTCCTTTGTTCCTCTCCTAGTCATTTCTAGCTCCTCTGAGACAGCTGTGTTGCCAACGCCATACTTCTGCTTGGCTCTGATCCTCTGCTAGGCTGCCCGTGGGCGTCTTATGTATTGTTTCTTCAACTGAACGTTACTTTGTGGGTAAGGTTTTCTTCACAGCCCCCATGAGGCCTCATGGCCAGAAATCCTTTGAATGAGACAATGGAAAAGCATTTTCCCTCTCCCATTTTTTTTATCTGCTTAGGGGCCAAGGTAAGGGGAGCGGTGTAACAAAAAGTGTGTAGGAGAGCTAGCTTCCTTGTGTAGGGACTATGTATTAATACATCTGTTGTCAACATCCACTGATTCTCCTTGTACACAACACACATGCTCAAGCAGCAGAGGCGCTGGGGACAAAGAGCAAACGAAGCTCAGCTCAGCATGGGGTGGCCCATGGAAGAGTGAAGAACCTAGATGGAACAACAGAAGCATGGGTGGAATAGCTACCAGTCCATGCTGGAGGCAGCAGCGGGCCAAGTTAAGGTATTGGCCACATGGGAGACGGTTTTTTCCCCTTACATACTGATTTAGTGAAAGTGTTGCACATTTGTCTCTAGAACTCTTCCCGTGTTGAGTGACATAGGCACTCCTATAAAATATAAATTACACTCAATTTCATTCTAGTGCTTTAAAGTCGCACTATATTGCAGACAGTCCCCATGAAGCCACACCCTGTGTTGATGTGAGTGTGTCACTATATTTTACACAGGGGCATCACTGCTTCCCACAGGTGTCTGGTCATGTCTCTCTTTGCATAGGCCGTGGGGTCCTGCCACGTTAGTGCAGAATGGTCTCCCAGGAGTCAAGCATTTCACCTTGCTGTCAGGGCTTATGTACGACAGAACAGACAAAGGGTCGTAGGAAAAATCAAGGCCCCAACACAATAGCAGCCCCAAACTAAGTGCAGGAAGTTGACACGCCCTGCTGATCCTACTTGGCGCGCTAGACGAAAGCAATAGCTCTGTGAACAAGGAGTCTTGTGACACTTTAAAAGACTAACATATTTATTTTATGGTTCTATTCTATTTATCACAGTTTTAAATAGCTCTAAGGTCTCCCTCACTATAGATTGTAGAAATCCTGCCACCTCATATTTGGTGACAGTTTCATCATGCACAGCTGAGTTAAGCACACCATAGTTAAGCCTTGAATCCCCCTTAGTCGCTGCCAGGGGCCTGCTGTAGACATAATTGACCGTAGCTCCTTCTTACACATTGCAGCTGAGTGCTGCTTATGGATAATCCTGCCCTGAAGGTCCAACATTCAAACTGGACAAGGAAGAAAGAGAGTGGGAGAAAAGAAGGATTATTAGCCCTAGTTTACAGATGGGGAAATGAGGTTTGGGGAGATGTGCCTCAGTGCACCACAGGAGGTCCATGCTGTACATGGGAACAGACCACACTTCTCCAGAGTCCCAAACCCTTGCTTGAAACATAAGACCATCCTTTTCTCATTTAGGTACATCTGACTGCAAACCACTGGCCACAATGTATAGGGTATGAATAGTGTAAGGTAGGTCCTCATTGCCACCACATTTCTTCTCTTCATTCTCCATGCCAGAGCTTTTCCCTGCTGACACTGTTGGCCCCTGAGGCAGGGAAGGTGCCAGCAGCTTATGATGGTGGGACTGGCTCTGGAAGCAGGACATTTTGCTGCTTAAAATAGCAGTGTAGATGGGGCAAGGGCTACGAACGTGCATAGCACTAGGTAGGGTCCATACACACAGCGGCCTCACGTGCTTTGGCAGTGCGCTATGGCTTGCTCATACACCCAGCTGCTGTTGTAAACTGATACAGATCAGCAGAAAAGCCATCACGCTTTTATTGGGACCCTCTTTAACACCAAATGATAGTCCTGCCATCTGCAGACTCTCAGGGCCAAAGTAATATCAGACCTTTGCTACTGTGCCTCCACTTTTTAATGTTGCTTTAAGTCAAATGTTCTTGTGTGGACAACTGGCAGCAGTCTCTTGAAACCCAAATGAAGACATTAATTGTTGATTGGGTGGAGGTTGGGAGCAGGGAATATTATTTTTTTAATGAGAAAAAATAGCAAGGAGTCTATGAGGTCTTTGTTGTGGCTAGGCCTCCCTTGTGACAACATCAGAAGAAGAAAACTAAATAATGAAATGTGAACCTGGTATTTAGATGCTGCTGCACATTGTTATAACAGCAAAGAACTCAGAAGTGACGGAACCCAGCTAATTCAAGTGAAAAAAAAATTGCAGTTTCTGCTATTGTATTTAATTACCCAGCTTGGTGTCAGCTCTCCAATTCTTTAGTTTAAAAAATGCTGATCTTGCTGACAGGGTTTCCAGTGTAATGAAGGCAGTTGCTGGTGTAATTTCATTTTCCCCCACCAAGTTTCTCAAGCTGAAATATATATAAAACAGCAAAGAGAAGAATCAAAAGTTGGGAGTGGAACTTTCGGCTGGTTTCTGTGCATTAATTAGGTAAGTACAACTGCATGGAGAGGATCACAGCTGGAGAGTTGCAGGGAAAGCTGGACTGCAGAATTTACTAGTGCTATTACTATGTAAGATTCTCAGGAAACCATCAGGGGGTGAAATGTTTGAATCTTCTTTTTCCAAAAACAAATTTATAAATAGGAACTTTGATGATAACAAAGCAAGGGCCAGAGGCAAAGGCAGGAGGAACAGGAATGGTGTTACCATCAAGGTGAACTTCTCCAGTGCTTGAAGTGTGTGCCCTGTAATCTTTTGAGCTACCTGTGGTCATCTTCACAACTCTCAAGGGATTTACCATACCAGTGCAGCTCACAAGAGGAGCATCGGCTTTTCATGACACAAAGTGATGGGAAAGGTCTCCTCTGGAATACTCTACTGCAATGTGGTGAAAGTTCAAGGGCAAGAAAGGGTTGAAGGCCCAAAAAGCCATATTTACGTCACATGGGTGGTAAATAGGTAATTGCTTTTTAGCTGGGGAAGGCAGGACTTGGTGATAACTCAGAGACCTGGGCCTCGTAAGTAGTCTATGAATGACGACAAACAGCTGAAAGGAGTCCGGTGTATCTAAGAGCCAATGTATTAGAGAATATTAGAGGCCTAAGAAGACATTAGCTGTGGTAGTGTGCTCGATACCGAGATTTTGCTGTTTGATAATGGATTCTTTGGATACAGTTGAGGGGGATGAGACACTGAAACAGACACTGGGTAAATCTGAATTCTTTAACTAACTCTATTTATTTACATCTAATTAGAATAAATCATCTTTTTTTTAATTCTTTTTACTGTTCTAAAGCACAAACAAAAAGATAGCAAAAGGTTTCTTGCAGCAAAAGTATAATTATAATTCCAAAACCTGTTCCTATTACTAAGCCCTTAATTGATACTGGGCTCCAATCAGTACTGTTAAGCATTATCCCGTATACTTACAAAACCATGGATTATTCATTTGATTCAAATTCAGTTTTGATTCAGATTCAGATTCATTTCGGGTGCACCAGTCCTATCCCAGGTGGGACGTTTCGCTCTTGTCCAGCGAGCTTGCTGGTGAAAAGCTTTGTCACTGGGGAGGGGAACCTTGGGTGATCAGTCCTCAGTTAGGCAGTAGAGTCGCACTTCTGTAGATCTGTACTTTTCATGGGCTTTTTGCAGCCTTTTTTCCTTGTTCCACAACGCCACTTTCAGTTTCCAGAAGGTACCATTCCTTTATTTTACCATATTTGGTATACTGAGAAGAGCTATGCCACCACCTCATTGGTTCTTAGACTGGTTACAGTTGTCTTGCTGACAGAACACTGTCACTTATTATCTAGGCCGATTAAAATTTTGTTGTTGCTCAGAGATGGTTTTGTAAGTTAAGAGTCTATTGCTGCAATGAAACTGTGGTAACTGCACAGTAGAAGCAGAGCAAAAATGGAACAACTGTGGTAACCGCAAAGTAGAAGCCAAGCAAAAGCAGAACAAGAACAAAATTAACAATTAAACTATTGTCTATCAACCCCGGCCTTTTAATTCCAGATGGGTTTTTATTGACATAAACTGTACCCCCCCTATTGACAGATACCAGAGCTAGGGAAAGACAAGGGAATCCCAGGAAAGGGTCCAGTAGCTAATTTGTCCATGTAAACTATGCCTGGACAATGGGTTGTTCCAGATGGGGTTTAAAGTAGCTGCTTCTTGGTTGGAAAGCAGGGTAGTGTGCAAAAACTGATGGTCTGCAGTGTGCATTGGAAGTGAAAGGCAGTGCAGCCTTCCACCCTGAAACATGGACGTGCACGCTGTGTGTGTGTGTGTGTGTGTGTGTGTGTGTGTGTGTGTGTGTGTGAGAGAGAGAGAGAGAGAGAGAGAGAGAGAGAGAGAAAACGCACATGTGCACAAATGTATACTACACTACAAGTGCACTAAAATGGGGATTACTGTGGCACAGTTTTTAATTAATGAAGTGTCGGGGCACAGCCCCATTTGAAGGAAAATGCTTGTATTATGCATGGTTCTTGGTTTAACAGGCTAGCCCTTCCAGACTAGGTTTGACCAGATGTCCTGATTTTATAGGGACAGACCTGATATTTGTCTTGCATAGAGGCCTCTTACCCCCTGTTCTCCATCCTGAGTTTTCATGCTTGCTATCTAGTCACTCTATTCCAGATAAAGGGGCCATGAAGTGGGAGCTGCTGTGGTGCGTGTGATACCATCAAATGCATTCACTCTGGACTCTCCAACAGCAGGATGTCAGAGAGTAACTGGGCAAGCCTAGTGGAGTGCTGACTCCTCTTACATGTCTTCACAGGAGTGTGCATTCAATGAAGACACATTACGAGTATCCCATGTATCTAAAATACGCACCCAAAGCTTCTACAGGACGAGCCTCAAAGTGGTTAGTGATTTGAGGCAGCTAAATCTAACGTTTCTGGCTGTGTTTGGACCATGCCCATTTCTCTTTGCTGTTCAAATCGTCTGCCTCAGGATTATTACCTGATCTTCCACAGAGGCAATAAGTATGTCCTGCATTTAGCTCCCAGTGTAGACTTCATCATTCATTCACTGCTTGGCCCTTATTGGAGATAGCCTTTGCCTGCAAAATCTCCATTTAGATTTTAAAACACTCAGCTGTTGCTTTCTGTTCAGGGTTTTCCAAACCTGGGCATTTGCTCTGGACTACTTTCTAGCTGTTAAATTAAATAATTTGGCACATTTTTTATAAAAGCTCTCACAGCAGAGACCCATTAGTAAATATAAAAATAATAGACAACCCCAAGAAACTCACCTTTTCCTCTCCCAACAGTTCACTCACTGGCAGATCTCTGAAAATTGACAGTGGTGCATATGAGAGGCCGTGTGTATTTACTGTTTAATTGTCTTCCTTCAATTAAGTGGGTGTGCAGGGGGCTAGTGAGCGTGTCATTGGAGACAGCCATACGGTACCTTTTGTAAATCTCCAGAGAAAGAAAAAGTGACTTTAGGAGTAAATCAATTTGCAAAAGGGCTTAACAGTGACGCTGTGAAGGTACAAAGGATGCTTTGAAGTTCTCTTTTTATGTAACTAGATAATTTTATACTTCAGAGCAGCAGCAGCAGTCAAAACACAAAAGCAAACAAGAAGATAGAAAGCTGTGTATAAATAAGTAAATGATCTATGCCATAAGAAAGAAAAGAAGACTGATGTGTCACATTTCAACACAGTGATTCTGAATTATGGAGAAGGCCACTCTAGAAGATGAGCCAGCCTGGGGCGGCAGTGTTTCAGGTATCCATCAAGCGGCAGCGGTGGGTGAAACAAGAATGTTTTGTTTCCTAACCAGAATGAAGCCTGAGGAAATCCCAAAATACTCTCAAAAGAATCAAAGAAAAATCCTTTTGTAGTAGGAGAGCACAAATTCTAATATAAGGATATGAAATTCCAGCAGAATATTTTCACAGGGGTGGACTATTAACCAGGGATTGGACTGGCCCATAAGAGTCAAGCATTCAATATCAGGATTGAACTGGAAATAAAACATGGATTAAGCACAGCCCTGAATAATCTTGTCAGAAGATCAGTGAAACACACTACTAATACTGAGTGGTTATTTGGGCTCACCTCTTTCATAGGGTCAAGGGGTTGTTGCCACGCTTTCATACTTCTACCAGATGCAAATGACCTTAGAAATAGAAATAGAAATAATGTCCTTTTCCTGCTTGAAACACAAGGTTTGATTTTTTCCCCTATCTTCTCGATTTGTTTTAAGAGACTCTTGTCTGATTCTTATCCACATTGTCCCCCCACTGCTGAGGCCAGCTCTGCAAGCAGTCTTGCAAACCCGTAACTTGTTAGGGGGCCTGTCACATCCTGAGTAGCATTAAAAAAGTAGGAGGCTTCCTCAATCAATTAATCCAGCTGAAGAGGAGAATGGTATCACTGGCTTTCTGCATATGGCTGAAATCAACGCCAAGGATGATCTGTCATCAGATATTGGATTTAATGATGAATTGCAAACTCATAAGGCATTCAATCAGTCCCATAAAGAACTGTTGTGGGTTTGCATTCTCATTTTCTAGTATTAATTATTGGAATACATTTGAAGCAATTTTGTAATCCCAGTGCCAGTCATGCAAGTCTACAATGATACTGGCAAAAGGTAACACAGGGATGTATTTCACTAGCTTCTTTATTTCCAACTTTAGAAATTTTTTCATCAAGCAACACTCTATTAGTGGGTCCAACAGGTGAGTGACTTAACCCTTTCCCGTGGATTTAGACTTTTTGTCCTCTTCCAGAGGCCTCTTGACTACAGTATGTTTAAAATCCAGGAGCTGAAGACAATATATGCCTTCTCTTTAAATTTAAGCACAGTACCTCCATAAACAGTATAGTGCAGAGCAGTAAGCTGACTGTGACCCAGGAAGAAAGTACGGGAGATAAGGGGGAACAGAGAATTTTCACAGGTGTTCCTTGGGTTGGAATGGCATGTGAAGGTCTCTACCAAGAACCAGTAGCCCACCGGACATCATAATGTAATGGCACATTTTTTATGAAAGCTCTCACAGCAGAGACCCATTAGTAAATATAAATATAATAGGCAACCCCAAGAAACTCGACTTTTCCTCGCCCAACAGTTCACTCACTGGCAGATCTCTGAAAATTGACAGTGGTGCATATGAGAGGCCATGTGTATTTACTGTTTAATTGTCTTGCTTCAATTAAGCGGGTATGCAGGGCGCTGGTGAGCGTGTCATTAGAGACTTAATAAAGTCGACTTAATAAAGTCAACTTAGCTTTTGTAGTATAAACATAGCCAATGAGAGCAGTTTATGCTCACTTTGCTCACGTGTGAAGCCATCTTTGCACTCCTCACTCTTGTTGAGTTCAGCTCAGAAGACCTAGACCAGAAGGTTAACTGCTATCAATCAAAGATTTATACATGCAATCAAGGCTTCTACTCAGGAAGGTAAAGAATAGTCCTGCAGCTAATAGAAAGGAGTGGAAGTCAAGAGATTTAGCTTCAGCGCTTGCTTTTCCAAAAATTTATTGGGTGACCTGGGGTATAGCCTTGTTAGGCCTCAGTGTCCCAATCTATTGGAGATGGTTATGGTTCTTTAGCTGACATGGATGTTGTGGGCTTTGATTACTACTGTTTGTAAAGTGCTTCCAGCTAGACAGATGGACCCACACAGCTTCCAAGTATTCTGTCATTCTTAGCGAGACCCTTACTGTGACTCAAGGAGAGAATGTATGTTCAGCAGAAACAAAAGGAAAATGTAACAGCATTGCTGTCCAATAGCCACACATTATTGTGCTAAAAAGGAGTTATATTCTCATACATAGATTATCTTCTTATCTTAAAATGGTCATCAGCCTGAAATCAAGCTGCTTGGGTGAACACGAGCCTTTCACACTCTTATTGACTTTCAGACAAATATTCTCTGACGTCTGAGCCATCTGCAAATTAACCCCTTTTATTTGGACTCCTGTTTAAATAACGTCTTCAAAGGACAAATCTGATGAACCATTCATCTCCCTTCAACCTCAGCTACTGTATCCACTTGAGAATGTAACGAAGATCAGCCAGTGACCATTTAGCACTCAGCTGTCTAATGTGTTTAATGCTATCTCAAGAGCAATGAGACAAAAGACGTCAGATGACAATGCTGCTTTTGCCTTTAAAATGGAAACAGAAGCATGGATTTTTTGGAAAGCATTTTTACTTTTCCTTTCTGTGTTTTAAACTAATTCTACTTAGCAGGCTTGACCTGGGTTAGTCCTGCTCATGTTAAAAGCTGCTTGTCTTTTGTTATTATTCCACATTGATGCAAACTGTTCTGTACAGCTTTAAACGTTCCACAATTTATTAGACATTTTAAGGAAGAGTGTAAGACATGTTAGAGCATTACTCGATGCATTTGGATCAGAGAAGTGGCTTTTAACTACTTTTCTGCCGCTTAATTCCCAAGATAACCAGTGAGCAAGTTTGGAACCATGATGAAAATTAGATCAGCATCAGATTGCTCTAGTCTGCAAATTCTTGTAATAGCCACCGAGGGCCTTCTAACTGCACTGCCTCTCTATTTTGAACACAGCTGGACTGCCCTTATTTCACAACATAAACCCACTCACAGCGCACATGCCAATTTCCATAAACACATAACCTTAACTCAGATCTCAACCTGGTTAATACCTATAACCCATGGATTTCTACTGACAAGAACAGTACTAGCATACAATTGAGAGTGAACACAAAACTGTTTTCCAGTCTCACTGGAGATGGAATTTTTCCCCCCTTCTTCCTCCTGAAAAGTTGAAAATTGCAAAGCTTTTTGTGAACTCAGAATGAAATTGAACAGGTCAATTTTGAATACTTTAAAACATTTTGTTTAGAGACTGACCTTTCCAAAACACTTTTTAATAGCATTATTATTTATTATCATTACACATAGTATCTAAGGCTATGTCTACACTAGAAAAAGTTAGGTGGAATTTGTTACTTCAAACTGATAAATTCAACTTTAATTTGAACTAAACTTGATCTTATTAAGTCAAATTAGCAAAGTGGAGTAAGTCAATTTAAACTTAAGTCAACTTACTCCACTTCGTTAATTTGACCAAACTGCCCTTAATTCAACCTTAATAAAGTCGACTTAAGGGTTAATCCAGGTCTACCCCCTCCTTAGTTTGAACTAAGGAGTTGAATTAAGGCTTAGTTTTAACTGACAGACAGTTCTTATCAATTCGAATTAAGCTTTCATTAAGCTGAATTAAAGAATTTGCCTGAAGGAGAGTCCAGTGTAGACAGGGACTAATTTAGTTTGAATTAAGCCTCCTTAATTCAACCTAAATTGCTAGTGTAGGCATACCCTAAGATTTCACAGCCAAAAATAAGTTTGAACAAAAAAACATTTTTCATCCCATTTTGAAACTTGTTCCCCAAATTTTTCAAATAGGAAGTTGCATCAATATGGATCCTTTCCCTACAAGCAATTTGTTTTGACATGTTCTGATGAAAAAATACTTTGTCAGAATTCCTAATCAGCTCTATTTCAACAATCTGCAGTGACAGTTAAGCTTGTGTATATGAGTGTGGTTTTTTTTTTGAGGCATGGATGCATGCATTCCTGGGAATTTTGCAAGGAATTTGCTTTGGCGGTAAAAAGTTTTGCTTGGGTGTAAAGGTTGGTGACAATGTCAATCTATTCTTAACTGGCAATTGGGAGGATATACAGTTCCATGACCGTAACTCTCAGTTTAGAAAGGGAATGTACATTCATATGAAAGAAAAACGTACCTTCCCGTTCGCTGATTTTTTGCCAGAGACTTGTTTTTTTTTTTTTTTCTGGTTTATTAAGTGATTTAGTCCTTTGTCTGAACCAAAACCAATAGCTTACAGGGTAAATCAGAATAACTAAAAAGTCAAAAAAACTCAAACTAACCAGCAAACAAAAACCCAACCAAAAAAGCGCGCTTTAGGTTACTGACTCTTCATCAGAGTCTGAGTGGAGTCCCCTCCTCAACAGAAAGACACACAGCAGGTCCTACCATTTCCTTGGCCTTCCTCTGATTGAGGAAAGGAGGTCTTTTATACCCAGCATGCTTTGCTAGCAGCCTATAGTTCACATGATTGCAAGACTTCAGCGCTCAAAACCCTTCAGTTTTTAACAGAGGCCATGCCACACGATGGAGCTGAAATTTGACTTCTTAACAGTCACACTCACCCATCTGATAATTTGGGCATAAGCGTGAGTTTATTTTACTATGCAGGTGGCCAAGGGTGTCACTGGTGCTGGGCTTACGGGGTGTGAGCCCCAAATCCCAGCGCCCTAGCCCCAGGTCTTTTTCTGGGACATGGGCGCTCCTGCAGTTGGCTATGGCTGTTTACTTGCTTTTAATTTTCATGGGTCAAATTCTCCTTTCTGTTCTGCATTGTGGCTCCTTTTTGTAATGTGTGCAGCCTGTACTAATTCTGCACAAAACAAATAGTTGCTGTTTGCACAGTAGAAAAGAGCTCAAAACTAGAGAATGAAGGAGGATTTTTGCCTTATATCTGAACATTTTGCTAGTGCACACGAAAGGTATTAAACACACAGGGAGGTAATGCTCTGGTGAAACTATGCATTTTAGCCATGTAAATGTCATACTATTATTTCTTAAACACTGACAAAATGCAAAAAACATATTGTTAAACAAAGATATTTTTTCCACCATGAATGAATGAATCACTCAGTATAAGCTCATGCATAGTGATATTTCTTTATTAATATTTTCCAAAGGGGTGGCCATGTTAGTATAGTTCAGCAAAACAAACAAGGAGTCCTGTGGTGCTTTTAAAGCCTAACAAATTTATTTATTGCATGAGCTTTGGTGGGAGAAAATCCCACTTCGTCAGATACTTGAAGATGCAAGCATCCAATGAAGTGGGATTTTTCTCCCGCAACAGCTCATGCGATAAATAAATTTCTTAGTCTTTTATGTGCCCTCAGACTTCTTGTTTGTTTTATTAATACTGTTCTTTTATATACAACTAAGGAAAGATAAGGCCATCTGTTGCAGAGATGATAATCACTCAGTTCAGCTATGGTATTGTGTAGGAACCAGTGAGTGCAGAAACACAATCTACAGAACAGAAGTGGATAGAAGAGCCATCTTCTGCACATGAGTGTTTATGGATATTTCCTATATCTTGACATTTCAAGAGGACCTTCCTGCTCTAGCTTCTGTAACTTTGAAAAAGCCAAAGGAAAAAAGAAAAATGAGAATGGAAATCACAGTGATGCCATAACACAATAGACTCATCAACAGAGGCCAGATACTGCTTCTCATCAGGGTTGTCTTGTGTCCGCCTACCAGCTCAAAACACTTACCAAGTCAAGAATTCAGCCATGGAAGGGGTAGCCCTGAGTGTCACAGGGCCAGTTTAACTGGTTCTCCACCACTCCCTCCTTGTCTCACCAACTAGTGGATGTGATTGGGGAAAGAGGCATTGTCAGGCTTTATGGTTTACATGAAGGGCCAGCCCAAGCATTTTTGGCACCCTAGGTGACCTGTGACCTTGGTACCACTTCCATCCTCATACAATATAGAGAAAAATGATAATGTATTATCTTTTTCTTCTAGAAGGAAAAATTCACTTCTATCTAATTTGGTGTCCGTTAAAGCCTGGTGCTTTAGGTGACCACCTACTTCACATATGATTGGTCTGGCCCTGCTTACATGTCTCTGTTCTCTAGCTATCCTTGGTGTCTGGAATAGCCCTTGGGGAGCTGGGTCTTCTAACCTAGGGATGCTGCAGCCCTGAGGCTGCTCTAATTTGTGACAGGGATTGAACCAAGAACTTCCCCAATAGATATTGAGTGTTGTCGGGGTGTTTGCTCAGTAAATGCTGTTTAGAGTGGTTATCAGCGTGCCAGAGATGAGACACTGGGCCTAGTTCTGCCCTCAAATCACACTACTGTGCCATTCAGTGCTCATGTTGAGTGGCTTCCTTGTAGCTGAATGAAGACCTGGGCCTTCTGGCCTTTTTGCATGTCTTTTAATTCACCTTGCTGAGTGTTATAAATAATTATAGTGAGAGCGTGTCTGACCTACCCTGTTGATACCAGTAAAGGGGACAATGACTTCCTGTTTTCCTAAAACTACAATGTAGCTGACTAAAACAAACATGAAAGAAAAGAAACAGTGGATATCAGATTTTGGCAAAACTTACCTGATGTTGTACAAGAGCTGCATTGGTCTCCTTGCGACTTTGCTTGCTACACATCCTGCCTAAACATTTTCTCCCTTAGGCTAAGTGGTTCATAGTTTTCAGCTCATTGCCGTTAGAAGACATTTATGCTATCCAGCTGGACTATTGCACAATTTTTATTTTTATTTTTATTTTTTTGCACAGGCACAAAAGCAGGCAGCAGTTCATTGTCTGGGTGTTTTGGGTTGAGTTATCAGCATTATTCTGCATTTAATTGAGATGGTTTTCAGGCACAGTTGTCATATTTTTATAGTCGCATCACCTTGGATTTTGACAAAGGTCAAAACATCATGTCATAGACATCAATATAAAGTACAGATTTTATATTAAAATATAAACTAATGGGCAAAAAAAGCCTTTAAAATATATGCAACATGCTCATCTACTGTAAGTCAGTCCAGGCAAGGGCAGCAACTTCAAGTGCTTTTCTGAGATTCTTGCAATTCCTTTGATAAAGCGCTTTCAGTTTTGCATCACTTATGGCTAAAAAAATTTCTGTTTTGTCAGTTTTCAGCTTTACATGTTTGGTTTTTGCTTGTTCTTTTACTACAAGATTGACATTTCTGTGGAGGGAAAAAAGCATTTTTGGACAAGCTCCCCATCTCCATTATAAGCAATTCAGAGCAAGGATTGGCTTATAGGGTGTGTTCACACAGCAGTCTTATTTTGAAACAACAGAGGTTGTTTCAAAATAAGAAACACCACGTTCACACGATGTACCATTGTTTCCAAACAACGGGTTCTGTTGTTTTGAAACAATGGCATTGTTTTGAAACATCTTAAACACCATTTGGTGATGAAACAACATTGTTTTGAAATGATTGTTTTGAAACAATCCCGTCAGAACATGTTGTTTCAAAACAGCAGTGATTCATTTTGAAATAACTGTTGTCTGAACTTGCTATTTTGCTTTGAGCTTTTTTCCTTAATTCGAATTAACTTATTTCGAAATAAGGTGTTATTTCGATACAAGTTGTTTTGAAACAACTTGTATCGAAATAACCCCCTGTGTGTGAGCCTCAGAGTCATGGCTACGTCTACACTAGAGCCTTAGGTTGACTTAAGGAAGTCTAAGTTGACCTACAAACCCCCACAGCCACACTGGGCTTTTATTAAGTCGACTTAAGCACTCCCTTAAATCAACTTAATAATACCACCTCTTAAGGTCAACTTAATGCTTAAGTCAACCTTATTAAGTCAACTTATGCCAGCGTAGATGGGCAATAGCCCTTAAGTTGACTTAATTGGCCTCTATGCCCCCTCCCAGGGTTCCTGGCCACCAGGAAGAGTCCACCTAGCATCTGCCAGTGTGGACACGGACAGTTGACAGGAGTTTTCGGTGTGGATGCTCTAAGTTGACTTAACAAGGTCGACTTTGTTAAGTTGACTTAAAAGGGACCTGTAGAAACACAAGACTAGAAGGGACAGTGAGAAGTCATGAAATTCAGCCCCCTGTGAGAGGCAGAACTAAATATTTGCCTACCATTCATAACAGGTGTTTGTCTAATCTGTTCTTTAAAACATCCTATGATGGGGTTGTCATCTCCTACCTCAGAAGCTTATTCCAGAGCTTAACTAACTTTTTTACTAAAAACCTTTTTCTAATATTTAACCTAAATTTCCCTATGTCGGCACACTGCCCAACATAATGGGTCTGGATTTCTATGCCCTACTGTAAAAATAAATCATAAGAAAACCAGGCAAATATCTGTTTCTTCTCCACTGTCTTACAATTAGTTTTGAATCAGATTTCCACATGAAGCTAGGTTCATATAAAATTTGACCTTGGCACAGAGGCTGGCATTTGCACACCTGCTTTCTGATCTGTGCCTTTTCATATTATCTGTAAGTTTAATTTATGATGCATTTTCATATACAGAGGAAAAATGTTACAACTTTATCTGTCCGTGGAGTCCCAGCAGTCTCAGTTCACCAGATGTTCCTGACTTGTTTTAAACAGTGAATTGAGCATTGCACAGTACAATAATTTTAAAATGTAAAGAGTACGGGGACACATAATAAAGAGTTAGAGGTAGTGGCTGTACTGATAATTTGCTGTTGGAAAAAAAAATCTGTTTCAAATCATCCAGATTCATTACCATAACTGTGGGTATTAACTGGTGTAAGAAAACATACTGGTCAATTTCAGCTGTAAATTTTGTTTAAATTGGTTTTAAAAGTATAGTAACAATGATAAATACCTTTAATTTGATGAAGGGCATTGGAGCCCATGAAAGCTTATGCCTGAAGAAAGCTGGTAGTCTATAAAGTGACACAGGACTCTCATTACTTTAAAAATAGGCTCTTCCTGCAGGTAAAGTCCTTATCTGAATCCCATTCCCAGTAAACAATGGGGCACTTTTGCCTGATGAAGGATTGCAGCAACTGGGGCCTAGTCTAGTGGTTTTCAAACTTTTGCCTCAGGACTCAGTTGAAAAAAAAGAATAATTTATGCCTGTGACCCAGCAATTTACATCTTTGGGCAATTCATTCCAGTCTTTCAGCAGCAACAGCATGGGGTGCAGTAACCCAGTACCTGAGGGTCTGTGATCCGATACTGGGTCCCAGCCCATGGGGTGAAAACCACTGACCTAGTCTACACTGCCTCTGTGGGGCGACAGGAGATACACAAACTATATTCTGTAGAATGCATATCTTAGAATCATAGACTCATAGGGTTAGAAAGGACCTCATGAGGTCATCTAGTTCAACCCCCTTCCCAAAAAAGCAGGACCACTCTCACTAAGTCATCCCAGCCAGGGTTTTGTCTAATCAAGCCTTAAATATCACCAAAGACGGAGATTCCACCACTTCCCTAGGTAGCCCATTCCAATGCTTCACCACCTTACTTGTAAGAAAGCTTTTCCTAATATCCAACCTCAGCCTCCCTAGCTGCAACTTGAAACCATTGTTCCTTGTTCTGTCCTTTGTGACTACTGAGAACAGTCAAGCTCCATCCTCCTTGGAGCGTCCCTTCAACTAGTCATAGGTTGCTATCAAATCCCACCCCCCAGCTTCTTTTCTGCAGGCTAAACAAGCTCAGTTCCTTCAGTCTCTCTTTGTAAGTCTTGTGCTCCAGCCCCTTGCATCATTTTTGTTGCCCTCCACTGGACTCTTTCTAACTTGTCCATGTCCTTTTTGCAGTGGGGAACCCAAAACTGGACACAGTATTCCAGATCTTCAATTACCCTGACATCTGCTGGAAGGCCAATACAGCAGTGCACAGGCAATCCAGGAAGTTTCTGGAGAGTGTTGAGGACAACTTCCTGGTACAAATGCTGGAGCAACCAACGAGGGGCCTTGCGTCTCTCGATCTGCTGCTCACAAATAGAGAAGAATTTATCAGGGAAGTAGAGGTCAATGGCAGCCTGGGTAGCAGTGACCATGAAATGATTGAGTTCAAGTTGATGATTAAAGGAAAGAAGGAAAGAAGCAAAACGCAGACCCTGGAC
The DNA here is from genome assembly GCA_007922195.1 of Podocnemis expansa. Lineage (NCBI taxonomy): Eukaryota > Metazoa > Chordata > Testudines > Podocnemididae > Podocnemis > Podocnemis expansa. Next base: position 8,266,550 of record ML681973.1, on the reverse strand, counting down.
TTCAGGAAAGCAGATTTTGTCTCCCTCAGGGAACTGATGGGCAGGATCCCTTGGGAGGCTGATCTGAAGGGGAAAGGTGTCCAAGAGAGTTGGGTGCATTTTAAAGAAACCCTGCTAAGGGCACAGGAAGATACAATTCCGATAAGGAGAAAGCACAGCAAATGTGGAAGGCGCCCACTGTGGCTTAACAGAGAGCTCTGCACTGAGCTGAAGCATAAAAAGGACGCTTACAGGAAGTGGAAGCTAGGACAGATGACTAAGGAGGCATATAAAGACATTGCTCGGGACTGCAAGGATAAAATCAGAAAGGCCAAAGGACAAATGGAGTTGCGACTAGCAAGGGATGTGAAGGATAACAGGAAGGGGTTCTACAAGTATATCAATAACAAGAAGAGGATCACGGATGGTGTAGGTCCCTTACTGAATGGGGCAGGCATCCTCGTGACAGAGGATGAGGAAAAAGCTGAAGTGCTCAATGCTTTTTTTA
>ML681973.1:8198636-8266053 GCA_007922195.1 Podocnemis expansa | reverse complement strand
GGGGGAGGTGCCAGAGGACTGGAAAAAAGCAAATATAGTACCTATCTTCAAGAAAGGCAAAAAGGACGATCCAGGGAATTACAGACCTGTCAGCCTCACCTCAATCCCTGGAAAAATCATGGAGCAGCTTCTCAAAGAATCCATCCTGAAACACTTGGAGGAACGTAGAGTAATCAGGAACAGTCAGCATGGATTTACCAAGGGTAAATCATGCCTGACCAACCTCATCGCCTTCTATGATGAGATGACTGGATTTGTGGATGCGGGAAGAGCCGTTGATGTCATATACCTTGACTTTAGCAAGGCTTTTGATACGGTTTCCCACAGCATTCTCATTGGCAAATTAAGAAAGTATGGGTTAGATGCATGGACTGTAAGGTGGATAGAAAACTGGCTAGAACAACGGTTTCAGCGTGTAGGAATCCATGGCTCCATGTCAAGTTGGCAGGCAGTAACAAGTGGTGTACCCCAGGGGTCGGTCCTGGGGCCAGTTCTGTTCAATGTTTTCATTAATGATCTGGATGATGGGATAGATTGCACACTTAGTAAGTTTGCAGATGATACCAAACTGGGGGGAACGGTAGACACCCTAGAGGGCAGAGACAGGATTCAGGGAGACCTAGACAAACTGGAGCAGTGGGCCAAGAGGAATCTCATGAGGTTCAACAAGGATAAGTGTAAAATCCTGCACTTGGGACGAAAAAACCCCATGTACTGCTACAGGCTGGGGAGGGATCAGCTAAATAGCAGCACTGGAGAAAAGAACCTGGGAGTCATGGTGGATGGGAAGCTGGATATGAGTCAGCAGTGTGCGCTTGCTGCCAAAAAGGCCAATGGCATACTGGGCTGCATCAGAAGAAGTGTTACCAGCAGATCGAGGGATGTGATCATTCCCCTCTATTCTGCACTAGTGAGGCCACATCTGGAATACTGTGTTCAGTTTTGGGCTCCCCACTACAAAAAGGACATGGACAAATTAGAGAGAGTCCAGAGGAGGGCAACCAAAATGATCAAAGGGCTGGAGCACAAGCCCTATGAAGAAAGACTGAAGGAACTAGGCTTATTTAGCCTGCAGAAGAGAAGACTGAGGGGGGATTTGATAGCAACCTTCAACTACTTGAAGGGTTGCTCCAAGGAGGAGGGAGCTCGACTGTTCTCGGTAGTAACAGAGGGCAGAACGAGAAGCAATGGTTTCAAGTTACAGCTGGGGCGGTCCAGGCTGGATATTAGGAAAAACTTCCTTACTAGGCGAGTGGTGAAGCAGTGGAATAAGTTGCCTAGGGAGGTGGTGGAACCTCCATCTCTGGAGGTGTTCAAGTCCCAGCTGGACAAAACACTGACTGGGATGATCTAATGGGAGTGGTCCTGCTTTTTTTGGCAGGGGGTTGGACTAGATGACCTTGTGGGGTCCCTTCCAACCCTATGATTCTATGATTCTATGATCTGGCCTTACCAGTGCCGAATAGAAGGGAATGATCACATCCCTCGAGCTGCTGGCAACACTTCTTCTGTCGCAGCCCAGTATGCCATCGGCCTTTTTGGCAGCAAGCGTACACTGCTGACTCATATCTAGCTTCCTGTCCACCATGACCCCCAGGTCCTTTTCTACACTGCTGCTACTTAGCTGATCACTCTCTGGCCTGTAGCAGTGCATGGGGTTTTTCAGTCTCAAGTGCGGGACTTTGTAATTTACTTACTCTTCCTTACTGTAGCAGCTTCACTTGGGTTTGCTGATGGAAAATACTCTCCATTTAATTCAATGTTACTCTTTCTTGGGGAGCGGAGTTACTGTGTTGAATGGAGAGCACTTCTGGGAATAACTGAGAGGGGCTCCACTGGCTGCTCAATCAATGCTGTTGCATTGCTGTGTGGAGATCAACACAGCAATTTCAGTGTAACAAGTTCTAGGAGCTTTCTCGCACATTGAACCAGCTATTGCAGCAAGATGCCACAGGGGTTAATAGTTTACCACCATTGCCTTGGAATAAAGGAGGAACGGGAGGGAAGGAAGTCTTGCTCAGCAAGGTGCTATTTTTCCCAGGGGTAGCGCACCCACATATGAATCAGATCTTACAGGCATAATTCAGTCATCTGGCAATGGAATCAAAGGGAATTTTTGCAGGACGCTGGGATCTAAATAAGTGAATTCTTACATTAATCAAAGGCAAAGTGCTGTCTATATCAAAGAATACACTTCTCCCCAGCTTTTAGAGCTTGGAAATGAGCAAAACAATGCTTACAAAAATGAATTAAATAAAGGACAAATACACTGAAAAGAAAATCACATTCAGTTAAGTGTGGTTTCACTAATTTTACTATAAATAAAAATCAATTTGTCACAAATTTAAACAGAGGGTTACGCATCCGCAAGAGGGTTAACATTTCAGAGTTTCATGAATATTTTCCAAATGCCCCCCAAATCTTGGAAATCTTAGTAGGAATACATTTTTAATTGCATACTAAAAATATCTCCACCCCCATACCCTATGCCCCAAAATGGTTAATGTGAAAATTTTACAGAAACCACCCATGTTTACAGCAAGGTTAATCCCCCCCATCCCTTGAATTTTATTTTTAATGTCCAAATCATAAAACCTAAGACAGAATGATATATAATGACTGCTCAGTCACATCTTTATGGCAGTACCAATGTATGGCAACAATATGCAAAGTGCCTTTATCGTACTATAAAGTGTGAATTAAATTTTAATATGATGAAAAGAGTAGCAGTTTCTAGTAATTCCAAATGTGGCAAATCTTCAGGAGTGCATAAAATTATTCAGTGAACTGCAGGAAACATCAGAGCACGTCTAGCCTTAAAGTTTTTCTTCCAACAACCAAAGAAGTGCCAAAAACAAGCAAGCATAGCTAAGCATTTCACTTGGACACCGCATATTGAATTAATAAGACACGTCAATTAATGTAATGCTCTTTTGCTTCAGGATAAAACATGAAAAGGAAAAATATGGATCTGTTTACCGTAGTGAGATCAAACAACTGTAAAGCTTAAGTTGCTAGTGTCTATAAATCTTAAGGAAATGGTCAAAACCAGCCATGTGCAACATTATATATACTCCATACTCACTCATGTAGTGAATGGGGTGTATCCTCACCTGGTGAATAATGGCCTTGAGCTCAGTGGAACTATGTCAAATTACATCAGCTGAGGATCTGGCTTTGTCTCTCATACAGCATACTGAGCTCACTGCTAGTCCCATTGGGCAGTCACAAAATTGTCACATATAGGTGTGGAAGCAGGTGGTCTGTGCAGGATTTTCCATGGCCATGAAGTCATTGTGAATGTCTAGTCGTTTCACCGTCTCCTGGAGCATCTGTGCCACTGATGTCAGCAGGCTATTCCAATTTCGTAGCATTTTACACTTGCTTTGTAGATGTCACAAGTGGAAATGATACCCAGGGGAAGGGTAGCAGGGGATCAAACCCCCTCCTGCTTCACTTTTGTCAACAGCATGTCAAGCAAAACATTCATATTTCAATACAATGACCTAAGTTACAGTCACAGCAAGGCTCGGAACAAATTCAAAGGTAAGGGTGCACCTCTTCATTTTTGGTCAATTTTCATTTAATTTAAAGTTGAGCTTGCACGTGTATAGAAATTGCAGTCACAGGCACCTTAGAAAACACATCCAGGAAGAAAATAATAAATGAATAATAAACTACGGATTCCCCTAGGCAATGTAATGTATCTTTGGTCTTGTCTACTGGAGGAAACTGACTAGAATAGTTATTGCCAAATAAGCTATTCTGCAATAGCTCTGCAGACTAGCTATCAGTGTGGGGATGCTATTCCAAAATAAAGTCATTTTATTCCAGAATAATTAGTTCATTTTATGAGCATGCTAGTTATTCTGGAATGCAGTGATCATTGCTCCAGAATATAGTGCCCCATGGAGACACATGGGGAGATATTTGGGAATATCTATTGCTGAATAGCTTATTCCACCAAAGCTATTCTGACCAATATGCAGAACAGTCCTTACATAAGAAACAGCAAGGAGTTGTGTGGCACTTTAAGACTAACAGATTTATTTTTTGCATGAGCTTTCATGGGAGAAGATCCCACTTCCTCAGATGCTTCGAAGATAGGTGAACTTACAGAAAGGAATGAAACTAAATGCAAGGGGGTGTAAAACCTAGGATCAGGTCATAAAGTAACAGCAAATCAGAGCAGTTTACAGGCTCAAACCATGGGACGCCTGAGCTGTATCTGGGACATCAAGACTTCAAAGAGAAACAGCTGAACTTGAATTAATATGCAAGCTAAATTCTGTGAAAGCAGGCCTGAATTGAGACTATGGGTTCTTTTCCCATTACAAAGGGTAATTTGACTTCAGGCTTCCCATGGTTTGATCCTGTAAACTGCTCTGATTTGCTGTTACTTTATGACCTGATCCTAGGTTTTACACCCCCTTACATTTAGTTTCATTCCTTTCTGTAAGTTCACCCATCTTCGAAGCATCTGAGGAAGTGGGATCTTCTCCCACGAAAGCTCATGCAAAAAATAAATCTGTTAGTCTTAAAGTGCCACACGACTCCTTGGTTTTTTTTTATTGGACTAGACTAACACAGCTATCCCTTTTAAAACTTGCATAAGAAAACACACTCACCTCAGTTCAAAACAGAAGTCACACAGGGCAGACATGGGAAGGAATTTTCATTTGTGTTTAACCAGTATCATTTACTTCTAGATGGCTCAGATTTACACTAAACAGTTATGAACCAAACTCCCTGAGTGCCTTGCACTTATGCCATGCTTCACCGCAGAAACTTATTACCAGGTGAACATTTGCAATCCCTGTTGCTTGTGTATGCTGAACCTTTCAGATGTGATACTATCTATAAGCAGTGAACTAGGATAATTGGTACAGGTGTCTTAAACAGCTAAGATGCTCAAGTAATTGATGGACATAGTGCAATACCCTGAATCAGGAGATACAAGCTAGAAAGAAGGGAAGAAAAGTCTGTAATAATTGGAGTTTTTTTTCTAGTTGTTGTGAATAAGTGAATTATGAAAGAAAGGAAGGACTGAGAGCATATTTTGGAATAGTGAAAATAGAAACTGCAAACCTGCTCCTTAGATTGGGTAAAGTGTTAACTATTTCTGTATTGTGCTGAGCTACCTTTGATTAATAAGTGATTGAGCTTGTTATCTAATGGCTGATTAATAAGCTAAATTGAAGCCTCAGCATCTGTAACTTTAGAAGTCTGCATAAGACTCTTTTGACATCAAACTCCTGGGTTCATGGTGGGCAGAAGGTTGTAGTTATAAGGAGAAAGAGACATAACTCCATGGTTCCTCTGGTAGCCCTGAAGGTGCAATGCATCCCGCTGCTGCTATGTCCCTTTTCTCTGTAAGCCAAAGGCCTATAGATGCCTACAGCAATGAATCTACCAACTTCACACCTGCTCTTCCAGCCTGCCATGGTTTCAGAGCGCCACAAGAGTGGCTGAAAATGTTGTTTCTATTGTCTTGGCCAAGGTGCAACCCACCAAGGGGCTTTCACATTACTGAGCAGAGGTGACGGATCAGCATCCTGTCGCCCTCTGTTCTGCATTTTGCACTGCTGCCTTGAATTGCACTAGTTTTAGGAAGCGCTCAGCCTCTAGTAGTTGCCTGGAATGGCTTCATAATGGAGAAAGAAGCGTGTCTTGGTCCCAATATAAAGTCTATGAATGGTGATGGTGGAACAGACTCCACATCAACATCAATGACCAAAACTAGGAACAGAGACCAGCCTTCATTACAGCAAATGTCTTTTCCTAGAACTGGAGTCTAGTAGGGCTATTTCTAGCTAGATAAGGCTCTAATATATTAATAACAACAAACTATGGTTAAATAAGCTGTTTAAAATTCTGCAACTGGAATGCAATACAGCATCCTCTGCCTATAAATAGTGAGGGCTGGATCCTCAGCTGGTATAAATTGATATGGCTCCATTGAAAACAAGATCTAGCCTTCAACATCCAAAGCCCATTATATTAGGTGTAAAAATAAGACTTAATAGACTTCAGCACCTTTCAGTGTGGAGAATCATTACAGCCAGATTCTAAAGGCTTGAAACAAAACGTAACTCTACACACTATGACTAATATAAAGGAAACACTGACACAGCCTCAACCTTCATAGCTATGACTACACAAAACTATTGAATTCCTTTAGGGCATTTTCCTCCATTAAAATGTTTTGTATTGAAAACGTCACTCTGAACTTCATTATGACTCTATTACAGACACTTAGCACAGTGACTAAATTCATACCATTGGTTCTCACCACAGCTTTTTGCCACGGGATGTGTACCGAGCACAACTGTAGATGCTATGGGTAATCCTTTCACTGGATCACACATCCCTTCTATAGTGGAGAACTGTATGTGTCACTCAACTGGTGCTGGGACTCTGGCCTCATTTATTGGTAATTTCTAATGACATAAGAGATTTCTCTGGAAAAGAAGGTATTTGAGAATGACCCTCCTTCTTTTAACATATGCGTACAATTCCCAGCATAAGCTCACTAACAAGAATGGAGTTGCAGCAGAGATTTATTTGGCACAAGACGTGCATTTTAATACTGGCCGAGGCCGTTCTCACTGATTTCAAGTTGTTCTCCTTCTATAGCTGCTGGAATTGATGGGCACATGGAGGGCCAAGCTGTGAGAGGTAGTTTCTAATGAGCTGACGAGATGCATGGAGAGCAACAAAAAAGTTCTTCACGTGTGTGACTTGCACAAAGGCTGGCATAATAGCAATTGCAATGACTGTATTGCCAAGAGGCGCAGGGATGTAGGTATGGCGTCTCTTCTGTGGAAAGCAAACAGTACCATTCAGCTAGTCTTGAGCTATCCAGTCTTTCAAAGCTGCTCTGAGAGCAGGGTGGCATTCTTCTGCCCCCTGTGCAGTTCAGTGGGTAAATACCACAATTGGGGGCTGAATGTTTAACCTTGTGATACTTATATAGGTTGTCAAAAATGGTAATTCTTATGCTCATCCAAAAAGAGTTGCAAACTGGTGGTCAGCAGACACAATATAACCCTTAAGGGAGCTCAGTCACATAAAAAACTCTCATTACAACAAACGCCATTTCACAAAGAGAAATCTTTATGACTAGGCCCACAATATATGAAGTCTCCATCCCTTATCAAGAGCCTGGGGAATGGCTCTGTATCATAAACAGGCTCAACACCACAAACACAAACAATCTTACATTTAGAATCAAATGGATAGAAAAGAAAAGAATGTCTTCTGTGACATCTACAGTTCAGTTGTGGAATGAGCAGGAGAGAGACAGGAATATTCCATGCAATCTATTCATGAACCCAAGCAATGAGATGATTTAATTTTGTATCCCATGTACCAGAAGTGCCTTTTGCACTAGTAGAATTCAGTCTTTTCTTATCAATCTCCAGGATAAAAGGGGAGGGGAAAAGGAGAAAAGAGAAGGTTTCAAGAAATGTTCAAGAGCCAACTCATTCAGAAAGTAAAGGAGATGTGGGAAAAGAGAGGGATTATGACATGCCCATCCTAGCATGGCTGGGCAAAAAGGGAGGGGTGGACAAAGCATAGTTGAATGCGGACCATCCTTAGAGCTTTTGGAAGTGGGGCTGGTAAGTTCAAGTAGCCACCTTGGCTCTTCCTTCTGTGTCCTACATTGAATGCATCTGGGATGGACCAGAAAATCTGATCCAGAATTCTAAACCAGCTAGTCAGGAAATGGAAAGAGAAAAGCAAAAACCTGACAGGAGAATGGAAAGAAATTAGATGGGTTTGAATAAAACCGCCAATACCCCTAATTCTAAGATAGCTAGGATCTAAATTTCACAGCTGAATGACCTCATCCTTCTAGTGGCTTGAATCCAGACCCTAAAAACCCCTATACTTTAAGGTAGGTTGATTCTGGGTCTAAACTTTGGGTCTCAGGTCCTTCTCTGATGGAAATAAAGAGAAAGCAAGGGGCCTGTGCAGAACACAGAGAGTGAAAGGTGACTCTTGAGGGTTTCATTTTTGTTAGCCCTCCCACCTTTCATGCTTTTTCTTCTCCCTAAGGTACTGTCTACATTTTTCTTTTGTCTGTCACATTTTACTTGTACAACCTGTCACTTCAGGAGAGAGAGTTTGAAGAGCATCTGAATTAGAATACCACAATGCTTCCTTGTTGCTTATACATAGTTAGTGTTCAATGCTGCTTTGACACCTTCAGTTCTTAGAACTCAAGTTGGGGAAAAAAAAGATGATTCTCTGAGGTGCTTCAAAGCCTGTGTACAGGCTGTGGTGCTTTTCAATTCCAGTAGCAATTGCTTCTTAATTGCACACATCTTCAAGAACCTGGCAGCTGAGCAGAACATGATATTGAATGAGAAAGAAGCTGCCTGAAGCATTGAAAACATGGCCTGATCACTGGACTTAAACAATGTTGAAAATATTGTCTTCCAGACTACAAGTCTGGAATTACAGAAAGATTGTCCTCCTCCTACCATGGGGAAAGCTTTATCTGCACACACTGTTGTGTTGCAAAGTTGTCATTACTGCAAAACTTTATACACATAGGGCCAAATTCTAACCTGGTGTTCCTGAATGAAACTCTGTTACAATGGATGGGGGTTAAACACACTTAGACCAGATCCACAGAAGATCTATTTAGTGTAAAAACAAATGGCAGTTACTAAAGAAAACAAACCTCTGGGCTTGAAAATGAAATTGTGAATTAGAGAGGTACTAGATATTAGAGAGATACTGAGAGAGACCAGAAAGTTATAAGATTAAAAACCCTTGAAGAATACAGTTTTCTTTCCTGGAGCTTCCATTCCAAGGCCATGCCGCCTTTGTGGTTGAGAATGCGATGCAGTTTTCCTCCTCTCTGCTGTCAGGTGCTAACATTTAAAGGAATATGAAGATGAGTCATTCATGATCATCCTCAAGGCAGAAATTTGTTACCGTACATCGATGGTGGGTGGCTTGACAAGGGGTTGTGTTGAAAAAGAACACAGCTCTTTTCTCTTTGAGCATGTTTTATATTAACCCAGAAAGACTGATTTCTTTCACGTGAGGTGCTTCAGACTGCAGAATCCTAGGGAAGGTTTGTGCTATGTCTTGAAGATATTTGCCAAGGAAAAATATTTGCTGAAGAGATTGCATACTCAGTTGCTGAGCCTCCTCACATTTTTAGGCTAATTTCCGAGGAGATTTTCCACATTTATGTCCATGTACTTAAGATTCTAATTGGGACAAGAGACTTGAGGATGGATTTTTAAAGGTATTTAGGTATCTAAAGATATAGGTAGGTGCTTACTGGGATTTCCAAAAGCACCTAATTGCTGAAAAAGCAATGGGAGATAGTCACCTAAGTGCTTTGGAAAATCCCACTAGGCATATAACAGTGTTTTTAGGTATTAGAATATCTTTAACAAGTTGGCCCTTGTATGTTGCAGAAGAAAATTTAGCTATAAATCCTACATAAGCAAAACTAGAAAGCACCAGTATGGAGGTTTTTGGTTGCCCAACTACGAGCAACACCAGCATGCTGTAAGGAGTCAGTCATCTAAATTCTGTCTCCTCTGTAGTTCAAATCCAGAAAATCAAGTCAAATCAAATTGGCTAAATCTACACTTACAAAATTAATTTGAAACAGTTATTTCAAAATATCTACTTCAATTTTCATTTGAAGTAATTATGGTGAATTAGCAGTATTTTGAATTGAGAGTCCAGGGAAGCTTCTCTAATTCGAACTAAGGTAGGAGTTAATATTTCAAAGTAGAGAGTCTTCACTAGACTTTCTAATTCAAAATAGGGGAAGGCAGACAAAAGAATGGGGCAATTATTTCGAGATAAGCCTATTCAGTGGATTATCTCGAAATAATTTCGATGTAAGTGCTCTTTCAAAATAAAAGCGGGTTTTAGTATTTTGAAATAGCACTTCATTATTTCAAAATAAAGAAATGCTTAATTCAAAATAACAAAATGCATGCATGGACAGGAAAAAAGTTATTTCAGAATAAGCCTCCTTATTTTGAAATAACTTCTCAGTGTAGACATACCCACTGAGAAAAGGTTGAAGTCCAAAAAAATCAAGTCAAATCAACTTGAGAAAAATCACATTCTCTTCTTTATACTAGTGTAAATCAAGCATAATTCCATAGTAGTCAACAGTCTCAGGTCTTGGGGCTAGGCAAGCAGCATTAGGTACACCACAGAAGGCGGTTTGGAGAAACAAAGGGGGAGCTGCCACTGTTCCCAACCCCTTAACTAGGACTGTGCAGTGGCCAGTTTGATCCCTCGTGTAGATCTGAGCAGCTTTAAGTCAGCTGTGATTTGGGCCCAGAAGCAATGGCGCACAAGAAGCGTTCCATGAGCCAGGGATTGCTAGAGTGAAAGAGTGCTTCTGTCATGCTCGGCTTTGTGTCTGCTTGGGTGGTTGCGTCCCTATATACTTGATACGGAGAAGACTGGTGATGGCATGGCATATGCAATGAGGCCAGTAGAGTACAACAGAGAAAAAGGGAGAACATATAAATCATTGCTGTTGGGTGGATGACTTACCCAATCAAATGTTTGCAGCACAGCTGCTTTCCTTTAGTCTGTGGGTCCGGGCTGGTGTTAAAAGACTAATAGAGACGGATGAAAATAATTAAGCAGCATGAAACAGAGGGGATGAGATAAATTGAAAACAAAGGAGACAGAAAATGAACAAGCAGGAGGAAGGAGGAAATTGCTGATTCCCCATAGTAATACTATTGGCTGTGGTAGTTTTTGATCCCAGCTCCCATCCTAGGTGAGCATTCAGCCCTTACCTTTAACTTGTCTCTGAAAGCAGCAAGCATTGTCTTAAAAACTGGCAGATCAATCAGTTTATGAGTTAGAAAAAAACAAAACATTGTAGGAGATAGCAAATAAGAGACAAAAGGGGTTCTCATTTGAAAAATGTTCTTTACTGTGTTGATCACAGGGCTGTGAAATATGGGAAACAGATCATACCTTAATGCTTAACTCTATATATTGATTTTGCATGTGTCAAATTCAGAAGCATGCTTATTTGAAATAGCACATTACATCCTACAAATCTGACATAGTTTATGCTGGAAGAGGCAGTTGTTGGAGAATAGGCACAATGTCTGAGAAAGATCACTTTATACATTTGCAATCTGCTCTCAAAGAAATAGTTTTACTCTGGAAGTTGCAATAAGAAGGCCTACAAAATGGACTTGGAAAATGGCCATGAGTGTATGTTTGTTCAAAAATAATGGAATTCTTTTGTTGTTATCGACTGTCCACCAGCTGTTATGGCTTTTTCCTAGGCCTTTAATACCATTAGTTTGTGGTTCTGGGCAATCTCTGATGTAGGAGCACCATTTTACTCACCCTCTGTTCTGCATACCATCTACAAGAAGATCTTCCTCTGATGGTCAACTCACTCCATCCCATCATGAATTGACACCCCCCCAGCACTCTTTGCCACATTTCCTTTGTTAATGATGACTTCTTCCCACATCTTACAGCTAACATGTCTCATTCTGCTCTTTGGTACACTAATGAAAATCAGCACCCTATTATCAGTGGAATTTCACTGATGTGAATGAATAGCCGGCACTGAGATGCGACATGGGAGACTTGGGCTACACTTCCAAAGCTGCTACAGGGTCTCTCTGTGGCCTCGGTGCTCCCTGTGTCTGATTCCCCCATCAGGTAAAACAGGAAAATAATACTTCTCTACCTCATATGCGTGGTGTTATAAATTCATTATATTTGTGGGCTTCTTTGATGTCAAGATGACAAATGCCCTAGGACTGACTATATACATTTACAAGTTCCAAAAGGGCGGCCCACGTTAGTTTCATTCAGCAAAACAAGCAAGGAATCCTGTGGCACTTTTAAAGACTAACAAATTTATTTAATCTTTAAAAGTGCCACAGGACTCCTTACTTGTTTTGCTCTCCATATATACAATCCGAATGAGGCCTACAGTTTGGAGTCTGACTGACTGCAGGTAGGTGAAGTTCTGACCATGTATGAGTGCTTTAAATCAACTTCCATGTGCAACTGCAGTGTTTTGGCTATTTGAAAATTATTGCAGAGCCCAATTCTCATTTCATCTCTGATGCATCTGGTAGATATGTGGAATACCAAGTAAAGGAGCACAACCCATTTCTTTCTTAGGCAAGCTCTAAAACCCTTGTTGCCATCTGACTGAAGAATGGATGAAATAAAAGCTCACGTTGTGACACCATATTCATCCTACCACTTAAAGAAAAAATCTGTTGGCTTTATGTTACGATTAATATACTTTCCAATGCAAACCATCTTTTATACCCTCTGTAATTTACACATCAATTATAATTTGACAAAACAGTATATCAGAAAATTACCATTTTACTCTGAGAACATTATTATATGACATGTAACATGTGCCAGGTTATGACAGAGAGGAACATTGCTAATAACTTCATAATAGGAAAAGATATGAAGCAGTAAACTTCTGAATATATACCTGTAAAGTCCATTAATGGCCAGTCAATATCTTTTGATAACACAAAGCATCAATCACTGCAAATTGTTTTACTCTGAACATATTTCTACATAGATATCTCCCTGTGCAAGACTGAATTTGCATATCCTATCATCACATTTATAATTTTAGGTCATAATGTTGGCCCTTGATTTCTTCCCCCCCCCGCCCCCCCCGTATACTAAATGTTTTGACATATAGTACATAGCATATTGAAAGAAATAGTAAAATCATACCACACTGAGCTCTTTATTAACAGAGATTTTTGGATAAAAATACATAAGCTAAATCGATAGGCAGATGGTATCTACCATAATTTAAATGTTTTTCCAACTTGCATACGTTAGATTTAAACAACAGCTTTCTGTTTCAGATAACACTGACATAAGTTTAAATTTATCTCCAGTACATTTACAATTATTTCATTCCCTTCTGGCATCACTGTGTTTGGATCTATGCTAGAAAGAGAAAACTTTAGCTTCATTTTAGGGGGATGTCAGTACTCCTTTATGGATGCACAAAGAATGGCATGACTCATGTCCTCTCAGAAGCATCTGGACATCCAGGCCCTAAATCAAACCAACATTTCATCAGTGAAGGGAAAAACGGAAATAACGAGATCTTTCCTATATGCAAGGCTTTGTCCTGCCTCTTGTTGAAATACTTGATCATTGTGCCACTAGACTGATAGGAATTTTTGTTTGGGGGGGGGCAGAGGGGAGGAACATCGAAACAATGGACGTTGCCTGCACCAAAATCCCAATTCGACTTTGTATTTTATTAGTCATTATTTTGATTGTGGTCTCATTTTTTCCCTAAACATTTTAATTGAAAGCATAATTTCCAAGTGCTGCATGTGAGAAAGGGATTTTGCAGTAACATCAAGGAACTGCCGGTATTTACCAAATTTGGTGGGATGATCTCTGATGCTGCTTACTGGCCATGAAAAAAGTCGTGAGCGTATCTAAGAAACTTTGCTTCTTATAACAATATATCCTTCTTTATAAATTCATCAGCCTTAGGATTTACGCCCTTCAGTAGGCAAAATGTTGCTGACTGAAGCACTGTAATCACCTTTTCCATGCTCAATCACAGTTCAGGTCACGAGAGATAAAAGATGGCATGGACTTCTCCCATGGGCATTGAGTTTGAGAGAAGAACTAAAGTGATCAGATTCTAATCTCAGTTACATCTGTGAAAATGGCTTCTGGTTAAGAAACTGCTCTAGGACTAAGGAGATTTGAGTTTAATCCCTGTCTCTCCAACTGATGTGTGAACTTGGGCAGTGACTTAATTGTTCCGTGCCTCAGTTCCTCAGGTATAAAATGTGTCTCTTTCTCCTGCTTTTTCTACTTTGACTGGAAGTGCTTTGGAGCAAGGACTGTGTCCTACCATGTGGGGTGTACAGTGCTTACCATAATTATCACAGCTGGGGCCTCTAAGGTGCTACCATAATATAGAAGTCATGATGACTTACTGCAGTGACATTGCTTTTCACGTATACGATTGCAACTGAGACCAGAATCAGACTCACTCATTCAGACCACTGCAGCACTCTTTCCTGAGGGCTAAACTCAATGGCTATGTCTACACTTAGAGTGTTAAATCGATTTAACTTAAGATCTAATTGAATCAAAATAAAAATCATTATGTTTAAGTTAAATCAATTTAACATGTCCCCACTAGAAACCCAAATTGAATTAGCATGTCCATGGACAGGACTTGCTTGTTCAATTTAGGAGAGGGACACCATGGAAGGTGTGGCAAGTTGGCTCCCAAGAAGGGCCATGCCCCCATCCAATACATAGAAAGAGGAAGGCGCCCTTGGAAAGTGTTAAATCAAAACAATGTGGCTACAGTGCATTATTTCAAAATACTAATTTTGTTTTAAATATAATTTCAATATAAAGCGAGGTTTTATTATTTTGAAATGACTGTTCCTTATTTCAAAATGAGGGAGCTCCTCATTTCAAAATAAGAAAAGCTAGTGTAGACATGCACTACTTTAAATTGAAATAGTCATCAATATTTTGATTTAAAGTGTAAGTGTAGACATACCCAATATTCAATCTGAATGGTTGACTGTCAGGTGGGTCTCTCTGAAAAGCAAATGGAAGAGAGGGGAGAAATTCCCAGCCATAGCCCCGAACATCTGCAGAACCACTACACAAGTTCACCTCATTTCACTGGCTGATTTAGCTCTCTGCAGCCAAGACAAACAGAGGGCCAGAGGATGGCTAGACCTGCTTAGCCCACCTGACCAATGGGCACTGCCACACAGGCACACTCAGCACTGTTGGTCTCTGGGGAGTGTGATGGGAGCACATCCAATACGAGACACTCATGCCACTATCTAGATTTTCCCATACATTGCCAAACGACAGCTGTTCCACTACCAGGTGACTCTCCAGGGATGGGGCAGTGAAGGGTGGATATTCTACTAAGGAGCAAAACCCAAATGTTTATGCTTGGTGTTTATTGAACACTTATCTATCTGGGGACACTCAGGAAAATTAGTCTGAATTAACAAAAAGTGTGAATTAAAAGTGGATTAATGAAACTGCATTAAACCCTTCTGTGTACACCCTCATTCAGAATTAAAGTGGTCTGAATCCAGTTTACTTTAATGTGGTTTCAAATTGAATTAAATTAGACCAGATTAGGGCCACTTTAATTGTGACTGAGAGTGTCCTCATAGGGGTTTAATATAGCTTAACCAATGCACTTTTAATTCCCACTGTTAATTTGTCACTCATGTAGACAGCCCTCAGTCATTATGATAAAAATTTCCCTTTCATTTCAATAGGAGTTTGACTAAGCAAAGATTTCAGGATTCAGCCCTAAGAGCTACTGACATGAGTGACAGAGAAAGCTAATTGGTGGGCAAAAAGTAAAATGGTGAGCGAAAGGAGGGAGGAAGAATTTTGAAAGAAACCTGCATTAACTTTTATGGCCTGATTCTAATATCAAAATGCACCCAGGAAAAAAGATCTTCAGACATGTTTTGATCTTACTGACTATGCAAAAGGAGACACCAAAAGTGCTTCTTTTGAAGCAATACATCCATTTTTATTTTGAGCATCAACACTCCAGGTGCCAATGTATAACATCCACACGGCATCTGCTGTGGCACTTTGCACTGCTGGTTTAATGTACACTGTAATTACAGTGACAAATTCTCACCTTCTGAAATATCAGGTGTTGAAGTGGTTGCCTTAGAGGAGAAAAATTGCTGGTGGGATATTTTTGACTGACTTTGGGTCAGTGAGCGAGGCTGTTACTCTTCATTGGATTAAAGCTGATTAGCTTGGGTGAGGGCAGTCTTTTGAGAGCCAAGTAAGTAGGGTGAAAGGAAACTGGAAATATTTAAGAAGAGAAAGTGGAATTGGATAAAATACCTTGTACATTTCCATAAACCTCTTTAGTTTAGAAGTATCAAAGACTAGGCTGTGCAGCCTTCATGTTGCCGGCAAGCACTTTTATGCATGAGTACGCCCATTAAAGTCAGCAGGACTACTCATCTGTGGGTAAATATTCACAAAAATAAATTATGTTTGCACACGCCAGACCTGAGGATCTATCTCAGTGCCTAGACAGAGAGTTGCAATACTTTAAATGAAGGTGTTAATTTAAATCGATCTAGTTAAATTGATACAAACCCCTGCATGGTAACTCTTATTTCCCTTTAACAGGGTCCTACTTCAGTTAATCTGAAGTCAATTAGGTTTTAGATAAACCTAAATAAGCCACTCAAACTGAAATAAGAGCATCCACACAAGGATTTTCATTGGTTTAAGTAAACCAGTTTAATTAAACAGCGCAAGTGTGTCTGTAGGAAAGACCAAGACAGTAGCAACCTAGACACATTAGGAAGAATTAAACCTTATGTAAATCCCAACTCATCTTAATCAAATGTTAAACAAAATCTGTTTTTGAGCTGAAGAATTATCGCATAAACAAAGAAAAACTTTGGAGTTAGCAATCACATTTTACTGTAGTCTATGCCACCTATACAAAATCTGAAGACATTGTTTGTACAATACACCTTTAATAAGAAGGGAGCCCATCGTCTACCAAACTCTGCCAAATAAACTCTTAATACATACTGTATTGTATTTGAGAGTTGTCCTTCTCTTCTTCATGAAATATCTAATAGCTTTAAAAATACTTTCCTGGAAGAGGATAGATTCATCATTGTTACATACCAATTAAGTATAAAGTATAGTTATGTAAGCAAAGCTGGCATGCTAGTATTGTACCAGGGGAAGAAAGCCTCCAGAACACAGGAGAACGGAATAATGCAATTCTCTCCAATACTCTGTTGAAAATAAAAGGAAGCTCGTGACACAGTATCTTTATGATTTTTATACTCTAGGTGTCCTTGCGCTGCAGCGGGTTTGCTCTCCCTTTCAACCATGATATTTATCTCTGAAACTGGTAGATGTCTTCCAGACCATTAAAAAAAAGTATTTCAGCAGCTGCAGCAAAGTGTTGTCCTATTTAATTTCTTGAAGAGTGAGACTTTATTTCAAAATATCATATATATTTTTATATATATATATATTTTTAAATGGTATAAAGTAAATTGTAGATCCAAACTTATAGGATTGTTGTTCATACTTCATAATCATGAAAACTTTACCAAAGGATCATTTTCTTCATTTTTCTTTTCTGTTGTCAAAAATCTGGGGCATTATATCCATAGAATATTTTATTTCACACAGTAAAGCCACTGTTATTATCTGGTAAACAGTCAAAGTGCAAATAAGAAATCCATTTGGCTTGTAAATGCTTGAGATGGTTTAAATTTTTAAAAGGTTGTCCTCTGTAAATCAGCGGTACTCTCATTGTATCCATCCAGAAGACTGTTAGGTTCTTGGGTGAATCTGCAATGAATTGCAAAATAATCTGTTATATACTATACAACGGCATAATGGGATTAACAATATATTGGGCTGCATTAGCAGTAGCATTGCAGGAGATCGAGGGAGGTGATTATATCACTATTTAGCACTTATGAGGCCACATTTGGAGTGTAGTGTCCAGTCTGGGGGCCCCACTACAGAGAGGATATGAACAAATTGGAAAGAGTCCAGTGGAGGAAAATGAAAATGATCGTGGGGCTGGGGCACAGGATTTATGAGGAGAAGCTATGGAACTAGGTTTATTAAGTCTGCAGAAGAGAAGAATGAGGGGTGATTTGATTACAGCTTTCAACTACCCGAAGGAGGGCTCCAAAGGGGATGGGGCTAGGCTATTTTTAGTGGTGGTAGATGACAGAACAAGGAGCAAAGGAGCAAGTTGCAGTGTGGGAAGTCTAGGTTGGATATTTTAGGAAACACTTTTTCACTAGGAGGGTGTTGAATCACTGGAATGGGTTACCCAGGGAGGTAGTGGAATCTCTACCCTTAGGCTATGCCTCCACTAGCCAAACCTAGTTTGAACTTGTTAGTTCTAAGAAGTTCAAAGTTAGTGGACTAACCTTGTGCTTATAAGTTCAACTTAAAAACATGCTCTAGTTCAAACTAACCCTTAGTTCAAACTAGAACATGATTTTAGTTCAAACTAACTGCCTTAGTTCAAACTTATTAAGTTAGAACTAAGTGTTAGTTCGAGTCCATATCTCGCTTAGTTCAAACTAACGTTCAAACTAAGTGCATAGTTCGAACTAATCGCCAGTGCTAACTAGTTTGAACTAAGCATTCCTTAGTTTGAATAAAGAAATTTCTTAGTTCAAACTAAGGAAATCCTAGTGTGGCCATGGGCTAAACTAGTCTGTATTAAGCCTCCTTAATCTGGGCTAATTTGCCAGTATAGACAAGGGAAGGGATCTCCCTCCTGAGATCCCTTCCAGCCCTAATCTTCTATGATTATGCATTACAAAGTGAACAAACACAGGATGGACTGATATTCTGCTGGTGCTGGCACATGGGGCTGCCCACTGAGTGTCTGAGTTGAGATATTCAGATCATCAGTTTGCTCCCTGGTCCAGGCTGGTATGAGGGTATTCAGGAGAAAGTATGTCCAGCTTCTGTGAAACTGTATGGGCCAGAGCATCTTCCATTGCTCTTGAACAGCTAGCGTATGGAACACCATTGGTTTGCATAGGGAGATGGCTGATGAGTTGGGTACAACAGATAACATGAGTGAGATGATTACCTGGAACACATTAAAGACCCCTACAAAGAAAACTGGCCACTGCTCAGGATTCCTTGATTCTAAAATAAGAATGGCCCCATCAGAAGTTATGTGGCACTTAAAGACTAAGTGCCACATGACTCCTTGTTTTTTTCTGCTGGACTAGACTAACACGGCTGCCCCCTTGGAAACTGGCAAAACCCATCAGAAGTTGAAATTTTTAACTCCCTTGAGAATGTGTCTTTTGGGGGTGGGGGGAGTTACATCAATATACTTAAATCAATGTCATAAACCCTTCTCCAGTCAATTTGAGTCAGTAGCAATACTCACATTGACTTCAGTAGGTTCAGTCCTTAAATTAGGAGAATAATTATTTGCAGAGCAGTAGACTCTATGATTAGATGCAGCAGTAACTGTCTTAGCAAAAGATGTGTACTGTCTTCTGTTCTTTCCACTACTTGAGGTGACCTCTTAATTAGAAGGATTGTTGCGACAAAACCAAAGGACTTTATTCAATGCTCTAAATAGAAATTTAATCTGAAAGATAGTTTGGCATGTTAACCTGTTCAGCCTATTAAAAAATTCTAAGATCTTTCTGACTTTTTTTTTCCCAGTTCCCATTTTCTGCTGACCTAATTTGCCATTAACAAATGATCTCCTGTGCTGGGTTTTCTCTCACACAGACTGAATGAATCCTGCTTTCTTTGATGTGTTACTGAAGCTATTTGATCAGTCAGCGAGGGAGCTGAATATGATCTGGAATTCAGGTTGCAAGGGACCATAACTTCAGCTGGGCAAGTAACAAAATTCTAGTAGATGTGAGTAGTTCTTTCACATAAATGGTTCAGGAGACAATGTAAAAATGACCTATACATCTCTGATGGCATAACACACTGTAAGTGAATGTTATTTATGACAAGTAGCTTGGTCTATTTGTTAAAGCATGGGATATGGAATCAGGAGTCCTGAATCTTACTCAATTACTGAATTGCTGTGTGACTCTGAGCAAATCATTTAAGTTCTGTGTACCATAGTTTTTTCCAGCTGTAAAATGAGGAAAAGGAATATACTTGTCTTTGTGAACGGCTTTAAGGCCACTATTATTATAAATGTGGAGTATGATAAAAATAGAATGGTTTGCTGAATCACATGGATACTCAATGAAATTCACACTTGACACCGGGGGCAGCACAAAAACCTCTGCATCACCTAAGCTCTGCATAGGAATTTTATGATGGAGAGTATATTGACTGCACTGGGATGCCTGCTCACCACCTACATGCCATGCAAAAGTCTCTGGCCTTGTATACATCCATGTAGAAAGCTACAAGGACATCTAGGGAAACAACCATGGTCAGAGAATCTGCAGCTACTATTTCAGTTTAAAATACAGTCACCCTGTTCACTGGTACCAAGCTGGGAGGGTAGTTTTCCACCATTCAACATATGCAGGCTCTGCCCACACACTGTTTTGAACTGACTGCACAGTCTGTGCATTGCAGTGTGACCTCCCAGCCAGGTTTTCTGATATTTTTGTGAAGAAAGGGAAAATTAAAGCTTTTAAAATCATCTCCAAAACTCATGCTGCTATTAAAACAAATGAAAAGGGATTAAAAAAAAAAGGTTAACATGAGACCCACAGTGGCTAAAAAACAAAATAAAGAAGCAATTAAGAGGCAAAGAGGCATCCCTTAAAAAGTGAAATTTAAATCCTATTGAAGGAAATAGAAGAGTAAACTGTTGCAAAATATAATTAGGAAAGCCAAAAAAGAATTTGAAGAACAGCTAGCCAAAGACTCAGAAAATAAGGTAAAGTAACAACAAAGGGTTTTTTTTAAAAAAACAAAACAAAATACATATCAGAAGTGCGAAGCCTGCTAAACAGTCAGTTGGGCTACTGGATGATCAAGATGCTAAAAGAGCCAAGGTAAGGCTATTGGGGAGAACTTGAATGAATTCTTTGTATCAGTCTATATGGCTGATGATGTGAGGGAGATTCCCAAGCCTAAGTCATTCTTTTTAGGTAACAAATATGAGGAACTGTCCCAGGTTGAAGTGATTAGAGTTGTTTTTCGAAATATTGATAAATTAAACAGTTATAAGTCACCTGGACCAGATGGTATCCATCTAAGAATTTTGAAGAAACTCACACATGAAACTGCAGAACTACTAACCGTGGTATGTAACCTATCATTTAAATCAACTTCTGTAACACATGACTGGTGGACACCTAATGTGATATCAATTTTAAAATTAACTTCAGAAGCAATCCTGGCAAATACAGGCTGGTAAATCTAACTTGAGCACCAAGCAGAAGACGTATTAAGGAATAAAATTATCATACAAAGATATGAACACCATTTATTGGAGGAAGAATTAACATGATTTTTGTACTGGGAAATCACACCTCTCCAGTCTACTAGAACT
The DNA here is from genome assembly GCA_007922195.1 of Podocnemis expansa. Classification (NCBI taxonomy): domain Eukaryota; kingdom Metazoa; phylum Chordata; order Testudines; family Podocnemididae; genus Podocnemis; species Podocnemis expansa. Next base: position 8,244,974 of record ML681973.1, on the reverse strand, counting down.
CTTTGAGTCAACAAGCATGTGGACACAGGTGATTCAGAGAAAAGAGTGTACTTAGATTTTCAGAAATCCTTGAACAAGGTCCCTCACTAAAAACTTTTAAGCAAAGTAAGCAGTCATAGGATAAGAGGGAAGGTCCTCTCTTGGATTAGTAACCGATTAAAAGATAGGAAACCAAGGGGAGGAATAAATGGTCAGTTATTTTAAAATGCAGAAAGGTAAAATGGTGGTGTCCTCCACGGTCTGTACTGGAGGCAGTTCTGTTTGATATATTCATAAATGATTTGCAACAAGGGGTAAACAGTGAGGTGATAAAATTTGCAGATTTTTTCAAAATAGTAAAGTTCAACTGTGAAGACTTACAAATGGATCTCATAAAATTGGGTGATTGGGCAACAACTGTTTGTTAGAATGGAATGAATATTTTCAAATTTGGTGACAAACCAGAAAAAATCCCAGAAAGTAACTGTTTCAAGTCAAAGTGAAACTGAAAAGAAATTAATGTTTTCTTTTATGTTTGTTTCTGGGTGATTTTTTAAAAACTCTTTTAAAATTGATTTTTCATAACAAATCTAGCTCAATTTTAAAAGGAAAATTCATTTCAAAAAGAAAACTTGCAACATTTTATCTTGAAAATGTCAAAACAAACCATTTTGATTTTAGATATTTCTTTAATTCATTTTAATTCACTTTGTTTGACCCAAACTAACAAGTGGTTTTGTTTGTCTCAAAAAATGCATTTTGTCAGCAAATAAACTGTTGAAAAAAATTGGATCCAACTCTGTTTAGAATAGACAATGGAATAATTGACCATAAGGGGAGATTTTTCCAATTCATCCGTTAGCTTTATGTTTATGCTATAAAGCATGTGGATTTATATCCTATATATAGTTGTGGAACGTTTCATAATCAAATACCAATGTCTAAATCCCTCAAAGTTATTTTGTACATGGAGAAAACCTATAGCAGGATGACTTGCACTCAACCCTTTGCTAACTAGTGTGGATATATCTAGATATTGGCTGACTGGTATTGCTTTTTCTGATTCCAGCTATTAAAATACATGCATACAGTGACACATAGCCCTCAGCCATCTGATCTTGGCCAACATATCAGTGTAGCACACCTTTTCCCTGTGCTATTTGAAATGACAATGGACCTTTTAAGAAAAAAAAATTAAATTCCTATTTCAGGAGTTGATTGCTCTTGCAGGATTTCTGCCTACAACATTTCAGAGGGCTAGCCTTCACTGATGGTGGCAAAATTGCCACTGTCAGATTGATCTTCCCCATTGATCGATTTGGTCTGTGAAGACCCACTCAGGCAATCGGGAAGCTGATCTCTGATTATCGCCCTGGCAACTGGAGCTGAGATGAGGTGAAGTTGCTCCCTTCGACTCAGTGCAGTGGACGTGCCAGGCATATGGCAGTTGAACTGAAATACACAAGTGGTTTTAAGTAACTAGTGTATCTCCATTCAACTACTGCTGAAAACGACAGGCAATGTAGACCCGCCCACATTGCCTTCATCAATTGTGTTCTGTAACAATGTTTTGTGCTAATAAAACAAAATGCTGTTAGAATGGCTCCAGAAGCTTACCCCACACAAGCTAATTAAAATAACTCCTGTGGGTAAATGACAGGAATATTTTTTTTTCATTTCTGAATACCTGCAGGTTTTTAATTTAAATGAAATACAATAATCCATACTGATTAGATTGGATCACTCATCTGAATTTTAATGAAGCTGCTTAGTTTCTATTATTACTAGACATCAACTGTTACATACAGCTTGGTTGATAGGATGCTTTTGGATGGTGGAGCTTAAGACATTACACATTCATAACAAACCATATACGATTCCTAAATTATACATTTGCAAGACAGAATGCAGGATTCCCTTGGGGTGTGTGACATTAAAAATCAATGCCTTGCATGGTAGAGATTTCCACAGGGGTAGCTGTGTTAGTCTGTGCACAGCATAAACAACGAGAATCCTGTGGCTCCTTATAGACTAACAGATTTCTTCAGGCATAAGCTTTCATGGGCTCTAACCCACTTGGACGCATCTGATGAAGTGCATTGGAGCCCAAGAAAGCTTATGCTCAAAGAAATCTGTCAGGCTATAAGGTGCCATAGGACTCTCATCATTTTTCTTAAAAATCAAGCAGGAGGAAAATGATAATAATGGAAATAAGAAAATTTTAAATTTCTCCTTACATTATTTGTTAAATATTTCCCCTTTCTAAAATTTGTGATTCATTAGGGGAAAAAAGTGACTATATTGAAAAGGACATCTACAGGAGCATTATACTTTATGAGATGTGTTATTTTAGAATAGACAAGCTATAAGCATGCAGTGGTACATGCATGTACTGCCCCACAAAGAGATCCTGCAGGGACTCGGTGAATCAAAGCTCCTTCCCCATTTCTGTCTTTCTTCTGGGAGAGAAGAGAACCATTCTCAGGCAGAATAATTTACTACATTACTTTTAAAGGTGCCAGAAAATTTAGATGAAATCAAAACATTTTTGCAAGTGATTCCTTTTTGGGAAAAGGCCATTTTCAATGAGAAAAAAATCTTGTAGGGCAAAAAATTTTGAGTAGCTTCAGTGGGTGATCTTTCTATTCACCTGCCTTGTGGCATTCCCTTTGCAGACTGGAGCACAAATTGGCTCTCACTGGTGCTTCTGGTCTAGGTTCTATGATGCCACAGCATGTAAAAAAAGAGGGGGGTTAGTTAATGTGAGAAGGGGGAGTGTAACATTCAGAGTAGAGGTTTTCCTCCTTCCTCAGCCAATTGGGGTTCATTTCCCATGAGTCACTGGTGATGATTATTTGGAGGTGGAAAAGTCAATGTTGCCTTGCTGCACAGAATCACCATGCTTTCCCCTTGTGTTAGCTTCTTTCTGTTGTGTGCACTGGGGGCCGAACATGAGCTGTAATTTTAACTGAAACCACTGTGAATGAAATAAATACCATGCCAATCACTGTGAATGAAATAAATGTCATGCACCCAAAAGTTAGCCATCACTAAGAACGTTTAGCCAGCAAAATATCACACATATTTTAACCTATGAAGAGTCAATTAACTATTGGACCTTTAACCACAAAATATGAACCTCCTGATAGGCTGCTTTTTTTATTCCGTGAGGCTTAAGTTGACTTAACCAGGGTTAAGTTGACTTGAGCAGTTTTATAGCCACATTTGGAGTTCCTTAAGTCTTTAAGACTTTATAAAGTCAACTTAACAAAATGTGACCATTAAAGTTGACTTAATAAAGTTGACTTAAGATAGAAGAGCCATTTAAGTCGACTTTATAAAGTCGAAAACCAAGGGACCCATTTAAAGCCAACTTTAAATGAGTCCCCTGGCTTAAGTCAAGTTTATAAAGTTGACTTATATAAATGGGGACTCTCTAAGTCAACTTAATAAGGTCGACTTTAAGTTGACTTTATTAAATCAACTTAACTGAGCCCTCATTGTAGACATAGCCAATGACTTTAAGAAAGGTATGAGGCTCTGTGTCTGAAAGCAACACCCTACAACTCCCATGTTTCCCACTGTCATATAATTATATGTTTTGTACAAAATGTGCCTTGTGAGATATCATTTTATAAGTCTTGATCTACTCAGCATTAATATTGTATGTGCTGCCACTGCAGGTGAAATTATGAAATTTTGCTGTGTAGGTGTTACTGAAACATGCAGGAAGGCAGGAAACATCCAAACAAACTTTTCAGTTATAACAATGGAGTAGCCAAACGAGCTGATGGCCCATAAAGAGGAATCTGCTCTTCCAGCGGCTATCCCAAAAGACCACATAGAGAAAGCATGTACATAACTGAGATTGTTTGACTTGTGGGAGGCAGGCATTGATCTTTCCTAGGATGACAGCAGCAATAAAAAAGAGGGAGTGAGTTCATCACTTGTTTCCACTTCCCCACAACTCAACAGCTAAAGGAATGCCTCAAAGACAAAGTGGTTTGAATAGGAGAAGGGAACCTAGACTACAAAGCAGATACAGCCTGTGTATCAGGATAAAGAATGTGTAGACTGCTTGTATCACCAGCCAAGGTGACACATTGCTGATTCAAATCCTGTTTAATGTATAAAAACTTAAACTCTGCAGTTTGTTTTATTTCTTTGGTAACTATCTCTGATCCTTTGAGCCAGCTACTTATAATCTCTTAAAATCTAATCCTCTGTTCTTAATAAATCTATTTTATATTTTTACCCAAACAGTGTTTCTTGAGTTGAAGTGTGCAGGTAATCTGAATTCAATTACCAAAGACTGGTGTATATTCTCTCCAAATTGGGGATGGGGTGGGGATTAATTCTAAGCCTACCCTGGTGATTTCTGGCCACAGCATATCAGAACAATTCAGCAGTATGGCATATAAAAGCTGGAGGGAATTGGCTGATGCCATTCTCTATTGTTGCACGATTACCTGCTAGAAGGTTGTATCTTACTGATAGCGTCACAGCCAGAAGCAGCCCAGGTCATTCATGCTACCTACCTAGGTCTGAGGCTCCATCTGCTGTTGCATTAGGTGCTAACAGTGCCTGGAGGAGTCTGCTATTTATCACCGATGGGGCATTGTCAGGTGACAGACAAGGCTAGAAGAGTTAGTTAAGGGGGCAGCTTCCAGAGGGAAAGTAGGGGGCAGAGGTGATCCCATCACAAAATATACTTAATGAATCACTAGTGCTGAGATGCCAGTTGGAAAACTGAAGTTCAGATGAGATTTCTGAATCTGTAAACCTTTGACTGGTGTAAGTAGAAGTAAGAGTGCTGGTTCCCAACAAAATAGCCAGCCAACCTTCTATTAAAAAAGAAAATGCAAGATGAAGTCCCAGTGACTGTTAAAGGACAAGGGTGAACAATGGCAAGGGATTCCCTTTCAGTGAATATGGGATGCAAATGAAAACATGACTTACTCTGGTGGTCTTGATTTTATTGCCAGTTGCACACATCCACCCAGAATTATCAGGTAACGTCTTGCATTCTTCTCCTTCTAGGCAGGGCTCCATTTCACACCACCATTTCCCAATCACTATAGAAGCTAAAAAGAAAAAGATAATGTTCAGAACTTCATCTTGATAAATCTTAAGGAAAAGTTTGATTGAAGGAAACAACTTTGTCTCAAATGTCCATTTTTCATCAACAGCCCTGAAAATTAAGTGCATTTGCAAGGATCTGATCAAGCAGTTTGTTATACTGCATGTCATTCTAACATGAGACACTTTTGGTGATGTTATTATTTAATATAGCCTTATTTTATATGTGTGCTGTTCTATTATTACTCTCCAGGAGTGTGGCCAATAGGGTGACATGAAAAGCAATTGCTTTTTACAGAAGAAATCTAGGACTCCCCTTGTTATTTTAATTCTGCAACTTTCCCAGTGCAACAGGTGCTTCATATTTTCAGTGTTTTTAGCAGAGCTGGGAGGCACTGGATTTTCTGTTCCACAATTGAACAAAACTAATAATTTCTAAATTCCTTTTAAAACAAAATTCCAAAACCAAAATGGGTTTCACGTTGATTGAACTGTTTCATTTTGATAGAAAGCAAACACGACCACTTCATACTGTTTTTAACCTTTTAAAACTTTTTCCATATGTAACACAATGTCTTTTGTTTTAAAAATAAAATCAAAATGGACATTTTGAAAATATAAAAAGGGTCATTTCAATGTTATTGAAAGGCAAGATGCTTCTTGTCTTTCCTTCCAAACCCAAATTTGATCAAAATCAACATATTTTTCAAAATTTCTTGACAAAACAGAATTTTCCATCAAATAAATTCTGATGAAAATTTTCTGACCAGATCTAGTGGTTAGCAGTTATCAGCATTTTATTTAAAACAGTAATTCATTAAGTATAAAATGCATTTGCAGTAGATAAACATACAGTAACTCTTACACTGTCTCAATTAATATCATCTAGTTCGTACAGATACCAGTAATCCTTTACATCCAGCTACTTTATGTTATCATTAGCATTTCCCAGTATTTATGAGGCTGTACTGCAAAGATATAGAATCAGAACTACTAAAATTGTTGCAATGTTGTCGCTGTATCAATTTAACTTTGGTTGGTAGTGGAAAAACCAACTACAAGAGACACAGTTCCATTTGTCCCACCTTCTTGTATGTCACAACTGACCCATGGACCCAAATGGAGACCCTTGGTCATTTCCCATTAATCATATCTTGATAGCAGGAAACTCTAGCGTCTTTTCTCTTATCCCTTTCCATATAAACCAGAAATAATACTTTATAAAGGTTACTATTTTCACTGACTTCTCTACCCACCAGCCATACAGGCACTGAATGAAACATACCATGTCTCTATAATACTCAGATATGATTCAGAACATCACAATAGATGGCAAGTGGCTATAAGGCAGTGTGAAGGGGTCAGAGCATATCTGTCGAAACAGAACTATGAGTATCCTGACATTCACACATCTGTTGTAGTAACGTGAACCTTAACTTTGAATTTACAAACATTTATCATTTTAATAACTACAGCGTGCTAATCATATTGTTTGAACATAACTGATGTGGGTGTTTACAACCTTGAGTGTATCTTAATGAATTTTTTGCCTGGGAATTGATATCTGACTATAATCTTAATTGTATGCTAATGACATTTTTGTCTGGGGATTTTGACAAAGTTCTACCTGATTGCAGTTTCCAGCTAGCTGTGGGATGAGTTGTTCTATCTTTCATTTGTTTCCCCTTTTGCTTAACTATCAAATGATCAGAGCATCTTATGGAAAGGTTAACCCATAGGTGTCTCCCATGAGAGCAGCTTCATTATCCAGGCCCATATCAGTGCATAGCCTATGTTTAAATGTAAGGCTATCTTGCGTTCTGTGTTCATACCTTGGGGAACACACAGAGCATATGGTTCAAAGAACATCTCACAGGCTACTGTTTCATACATTGATCCCTTTATCTGTGTTATATGCTTTAATTCTATAATTAAAATTTGAAAGCATGGACCCCCATTACAGAAAAGGTTTGGACAAATTGGAAAGGGTCCAGTAGAGGACAACAAAAATGATTAGGAGGCTGGAGCACATAACTTACAAGGAGCGGCTGAGGGAACTAGTCTTATTTGTCTAAAGAAGAGAAGAATGAGGGGGATTCGATAACAGCCTTTGGCTATTTGAAAGGGCATTCCAGGGAGGATGGAGCTAGGCTGCGCTTAGTGGTGGTAGATGACAAAACTAAGAGCAATAGTTTCAATTTGCAGTGGGGGAGGATGTTAGGTTGCATGTTAGGAAAACCTTTTTCTACAAGGAAGATGATGAAACACTGGAATGGGTTACCAAGGGAGGTTGTGGAATCTCCATCTTTAGCAATTTTTAAGGTGTGGCTTGCCAAAAAAGTGTCTAAAATTAACATAATATTGCCCTTAAAAATTATATAAGTTGAAGTTTATCAAGCCTAATTGTCACACTGGATAGTTTGGTTATCCATATAAATTTCTATTTTCTCTCCTTGACTCTTGTTTAAGATCCTGGTCTGCCAGATGTAGAGGAATCTTGTGGTAGAGTTCTACGGTCTGAATGTGAGCAGTTAAATGAGCATCCCTTTTGATCTGTTTTGAATGCTCCCCCTTTCAGTGCCATTGAAAGTCCTCTGTTCTTTAGAACCACTAATTCTGAGAGGGAGCTGCTGCTCTTTCACATTTCACTTGATTCCCGAGCTGATCTCCTGCATCTCACTTCCAAGAGGCAGGTAAAAGCTTTCCAACGAACCATGGGGTTTTACTAGTTTCCTTGACTGGGGTTTGGCACATTCTTCAGAACAAATGACCCAGGAAACAGAATTTAGTTTCACACTGTGTAAGCTCTTAAAGTGCTTGTGTGTGTGAGAGAGAACTGTTAAGATTAAGTTGATTGTGCCCTAGGGAGGTCTACAGTCACTGGAGCTGGAGAACCAGCACTTTTTTTTGATGTATTAACTGTTAAGTTCAGGACTACGGCGGCAGAATCATGTTTTAACTTTCCTCAGTCACCAGACACAGAACAACATCATGGAACCTGGATCATGCTGAATTTGAATCTCACAACAATCCTCCAACAGGGTGTTCCTTACATTGGCAACACCTGGGGAATACAGTAAGCACAGATGTTTTTCACGCAGAACTGATTTTACTCAGCCAGCTGCCCTCAGCTATTATGAGTGGGGGAGAAATCAGATGGGAGGAAAAAGGAGGCTTGACTACTATAGTATTATCCTTCCTGTCCCTTGTTAGCATAAGCCAAAAACTGTTTATAATTATTTTTTCAAGAAATTAATTTTTTATGGGAAGTGTAAAATATAATCTGCCTCATAGAGAACAAACAGGAGGTAGGCAAGTGATCAGAGCATCAGCAGTGTGCTTCTATATTGTATCAAGGGTTATACTGAGCTAAGATTCAGGGCCAAGATTCCAGCAGCATGAGAGTTATTGCAAGTCATATTATCTCTGTTCACAAAGCTCTGTTGCATTTAAAAACATAGACCATTTGACTGAAAGACTAGAGTGCCTTCAAGGATCTGTCCACACTTATTCAGTGGGTTTCAGTTTGCCAAGGTTCCCATGAACCTTTTATGGTTGGCTTTTCATGCAGGGGCTGGATGTTTTTTATCTTTTATTTGTACAGCACAGAAGTGGGGACCTAGTCATAATCAGGGCTGCTAGCCACAACTGGAATAAAAATCATAGATCCACTTTGAATTAACCAAAAGTCAGTGTAAAACTGCTGAAAATTCTGAAATATGCCCAATTTCACCCTAAACCATGTGACTATATCGAGTTCCTAGTTATTTCTAACCAAAGCTCTAAGTCCAACCGGCCTTGTTCTAGATTCAGAGCATATTTAGAAACAGTTGCAGAATCCTATTGCTGAATATGATAGGTGCTTCTGCTTTGTACCAAAACCCAAACTGAATGAATCCTGTCTTGTTTCACATTTTATTACAAAACTTTCTTACAGCTCCAGGCCTGGCATTAAGCTGGGGGGCCCAACTTGTATAGGCAGGGCATAGCTGCTAGCAATGGGATGCCCTGCAAGGGGAGTTCTGGCCCCCCTTTTGCATACACGTATCAAGAGGTCATGGGCACAAATACTGGGATTTACTCTTGCTAGGGAACATTGGGTGTAAACTACAAACAAATTTTGTAGGTACAATTTCCTTTGACTTGACCTCCCTGTTCCTCTGCTTGTGAAAAGTTGATAATATTTAAGAAAAAATACTATGAGATTTAATGAATGTTTGCAAACACATCCTGAGATCATGAAAAATAGAACCTGATACAAGTGCAAAGCATTTCAAAGTATTTTGGCCACTTTTTACAGCTGTCTTGACAACACAATGGTCTTCAAAGTTGTTTCTGGATTTCCTTTAATAAAACATTATTATAATTAGACATGTTTTGTTTTCACACTGGAAGGAGAAGCATTAAAATACGCCTTCTCCTGGATCGCAGGTGTGAAGTTACTCCAGGAAAGAGAGTTAGGTTGCAAAACCAGTACGGCAATATTTGCAATAATGGAAAAGTTGTAGATGAAGTGTAAGGCATTCTGTTTTAATCTAGTTTCCACTAGAGACGATTGATATAAATAACATTTAAATAGAGAACACATTTCAGATGCCAGCAGTGAAAAAGACTTTGTCAGCCTAATAAAAAGATATCAATTTTCTCCACTTTATTCAATAAATTGAGAGTTATTTTCTAAATGGATTGGATTAAAGGAAAGTTCAAACTCCTAGTGAGAGACTCTCTCCACTGATGGAGACTTTTGACAAGGGAAATAGCACCGGGCTAGATTAAAACCTTTCAGATCTATAAAAATTGATACAAACCAGAACAGGAGTGTCTGTAGTGCTGTGCTCACCTATTCTTTAAGAAACAAACCCTCACAAAATTGAATGAGGCACATTGTTTCTCTTATTTTATTAGAATGTCATGGGGTGTAGAGTGAATTACAGGACTGGGAACTTGAAAAATCTAGGCGGAGGAGAAGACTAGAATGAAGGAATATGGTATCTGAAGCATTATGTATTTCACAGTCAGAGAGAGCATTTACTCAGGGAGTTGCAAAGGGGGAGACTGATAAGGTAAAAGAACAAAAATATAAGACAAAAGACTAATGCTGCTGAGCAGAAACACAAGATGTTTTCTGCTGGGAGTCCGCCAAGCCAGCTCCTTTAATTCAATCTAATTCAATTTTAGAAACATTCATGCAATGCATACCCATGCTTCGCCGTCCTTTTTAGAATTATAATTTTTATTATTTTTTCCAAATAAAAAAAATACCAAAATATCAAACTAGTGTAATAAACAAGGGAAGTAAGAAGGTTAGGATAAAGTGAGGGGATGGGAAATGATTTATCTATTTTTAGGATATGCATTAATCATAGCTTCCTGAAAAATCAGCCCAAATTGCTTTGAATTTTGGGGGCATTCCCTTTGTGTGGAATGCCAGTTGTTCATTAGCTGTGTGGTCAGCCATATCACTAAGCCATGATACTCTGCAGACTTTGATAACAGATTGCTGGTGTTACTGGAAAGGCTAATATATTCCCATGGTTAAAATATAAGCATATGGCAATCATTGATGACCATTTGACAAGTGATATCTAATGGCTTCTGATTGCCTCAGATTCTGGTTTACTGTATTAGTTTAATTGCTTTGTAATTGTGGCAAACAATAAAAAGGCACCATCATATTGTTATTTTTCTTTTATTGCTTTCTAATCTTCTTTCTAATTCACTGCTGCTGTTGCAGAAACTTAAAGCATTGGAGCAGAATATATTGCTTTTTGTATAGGACTCTTGCTGTTTCTCATTACAATATATTCAGCAGCAAGGTTCTTTTTTGAAAAAACATATGTGTTCAGAAGAATAATGTACACCACATTAAAAATAAGCTTTTAGGAAGGTCTGATAGATGCAAAAAATTCCTTGATCTTCACACTTCAAGGGAAACTGATCTTCAGAGATCAACAAGGAGGTTGTTAATTCAACAACATAAAAAGAATCCCTTGTGGAAAACACTTGCGCTGCCATATTTCAAATCAGTTGGCAGAGTGTGTGCTCAATATTGGGAAAGTGATACTTTAGTACAGGGTAGCTACATTATCTTCTGGCAGAGTAATACAGCTCTAGAGGCAGTGTTGTCTAGTGCAGTGGTTTTCGAACTTTTTTCCTCAGGACCTAGCTGAAAAAAAATGATTTATGCCCTTGAATCAACAATTGGATCTTTCAGCAATGCATTCCAGGCTTTTGGTGGCAGCAGCAGGGGGCACCAGGACCCCGTACTTGAGGGTCTGCGGCCCAGCACTGGATCCCAATCCATGGTTTGAAAATCACTGATCTAAGTGTTATGTGCAGTGGACTTGGAGCCTGGACGTTCTTAAATCTAATCCCGCCGGTGCTCCTGAATTGCAGCCCTCCTGTAGAGAAGCCACTGAATTGCTATGTCTCAATCGTCTGCCAGGAAAAGAAGGATATTATTACCTAATTCATACGTGTGTTTTCCGACAATTAATTATTTTCTCACTCTTCCTTGTATTACTATCTGCTTCCCCTTGTTATCACCCGTCTTTTACTTAGATTGTAAGCTCTCCGGGGCAGAGACCATCACTTTGTTCTGTTTGTACAGTGCCTAGCACAATGGGCTCCGGGTCTATGAGTGGGGGCTCCTATCTGCTGAAGTAATGCAATTTATTACAATAAAATAAAATAAAATAATAACTTATTAATAATGTCACATGCACTTGGTGCTCTGAACCTTTAAAGGACTGTTTAAATGTTGAACCACTGAAAAAGGGCTACCTTGGGCCATCAAGGCAATGTTTTAGTAAAACTTCATTGCACACTCTGACACCAGTTTGAGGGATGATTCAGAAAAGCATTTAAGCTCTACCCTGTTCAGCAAAGTCTCAAGGTGCATGGTTAGCTTGAAGCAGATGCATCAGTGCTTTGCTGAATAGGAATGGCTGCAACAGGAGATGAGTCCTGAACTGCCACAGTGTTTGCAAAGAGCCTCTGCATCTCACACCATTCACTTTGGGAGGGGCTGTCAGCTGTAGATCCACTGGGAAAAGGGATATTTTTGGCTTCCTGCCACTGACATGGACTGTGCTGTCAGAAAAAACACTGATTAGCAGTGTGGTTGTGGGGAACTTTGCTAACAGATTGTTACCTTTACGGGTGAAGCACCTCAGCAGGCCTGCTGTGGAACAGGGGTGAGAAATAGACACCAGCCATAAAGAGAAAAATAAATAGAAAAGGAAGTGAATCTTTTCTTTTAATATCATTTAAAATAATGTTGCAATGTGACCATTAGGAGTCCAGGGACAGCTGAAGGGTTTTTGGGTCACCCTAGGTGACCTATGACTTTGGCTCTCCTCTTCCCTACATTGCATATAGGGAAAAATGATGACACATTAATATAATTTTTTAAACAGAGGAAAAAAATCACTTCTGTCCAATTTGGCTCCCCCTAAAGCCTGGTACTAGGCGACTGCCTAGTTCACCTATACTGTTGGCACAGCCCTCATTAGGACCCTGAAGGAGCCTGAAATCAGTGGAAGAGTGCTGCTTTATGGCTGTTTTAAACTGACCCACCTTCTTCCCGGCTTGCAGACCTTTGCAGATGGATACTGTTTTCTGAGAACATCAGGAAAGACCAGAAACTATATTTTCACCTGAACTCCATTTTAAAGTTAGACCAAAACCAAACTCCAATCTCAAAACCAATTTCCATTTCCTTTTCAAAAATTGCAGCTTTTTAAAACACACTTGCAGGTCAGCCAAGAGACCTTCACTCCAAGCAGGCAGCATACTGTTAACTGTGGTGTGCTTAAAGGTCCTACCAGGCTTAAATGCTTGTGGTGGTGTGCACTTCCACTGGAAAGAGCATATAGGTGGTGCATATTTTATAAACTCGGACATCCACAAATCCAGAAAGCAACAGGAAGAGAAAAGCTTTTGGGAGCTAGGGGGCAGTTAGGAGCACAAGTAAATGAAAGCTGAGACTCAGATGCTTTTGAAATTCCACTCTAAATGTATAAGTGGGGTCTGATTTTTCATCAATGGACTGACCAGCTTTTGGGGCACCACATTTTTCCCATAATTACAGAAAGCTGCATTTTGAGAACTTTTTTGTCTCACTGAAAATTTCTGTTGCCATTTCAACTTTGATGTGTATTAAAAAAAAAACAAAACTACTTCTCCTCCTGGAAATGTAAATTACTTAAACATCATTGGAAAAAGGCAGCCACCTCTGGTGAGGAATGAGTAACATATAATAGTGAACAGCATTGCTATACAGTGTCTGGGTCAGGAAGAGAAGAATATTGAATTCAACTGAATCTTTAGGGGGCATTTAGGAAGACAGAACATAATTACCTAACTCGAAATTGCTGAGCTTAATAGGTTTAATTAATGCCTTATTCTTGCAAAAGGTACCATGAGATTAAAGAGCCAGGACCCTAAGATTATAGCTCATTTCAAAAGACAATGGATAAAACTCCTATCTGATATAACTCCACAAGCTCTGCCACCGTTACACCAGGAATGAGTTTAGGCCAGTGCTCCCTACAGTGTTATATTGCATCTGGAGCAGAGAGCCCCATCTACATCAATAACACAGGAGGCACCCAGGCAGGGCTGACTTGCAGGGAAGAATATCAGAAAGAAAGGCAATCAAGGAAGTTTCCTGTCCTTTCTGAAATGAATACATGTTTTTCACTTCCATTAGCGTACCAACTACCCTGGAATTTAGTTGCTACTTATGTCACAGAGTGCTGTATCCCTTCATATCATACAAGTCTTGTTTACACTACTTGTAGGGCAAACCATAGTTATGCCACCTGATCACAAAAGCAAATCTGTAAAGATTTTTAAGGACAATCAGTGTATTTTTAAGATCCAGTGCTAAGTCATTGTAGTTGTTGGCACTAGAGTTGTGTATCAGTAGTTTTGGCTTTCCAGATCTCATTGACATTTTTATTCAAGTTTCATAAGGTACACACCCTTTAAGTGAAGTCCTCCCCAAGTTAAGTCCACGGGAGATTTCCCACTGTTTTAGTCCATTCTACACTCTACTGTTCTCAGGTGACCGGCTGTCAACATTTTTCTTTGAAAGCCATGTGTCATATCTATCATTTCAATGAAACAGTAGAGTCAGAATGTCATCCAATACTTTTGGAAATGACAAAAGTCATGTGCAAAATAGCACACAATATAGAGAGACAGGGCTAGATGCTCAATTTGTATAAAATGGGTTGTGTAACCAATGGTAACACGCGGCAGCTGAGTATCTGGTCTTTATAGGTATGATTGTCTTGGTATTTGACGCTGCCTCCCCTCAACAGAGTGGACCATATTCAGTGAAACGTCTCTCACCTTCTCTCAAAGCACTAATGAGATTAATAATAATATGAATGTGCCCACACACAGAGTTAAAATAAAATATACATACACTCAAAAAAGGAACCAGAGGAGAAGATCTTATACACACTAATCATACCTGTCATTGCTGCCATGGGTCGAGTATTGAACTGAATTCAGTCCTATGTGGGCAAGAAAGGTGCAAGCAGGCTGATGAAATATTTGTGCAATTTAGCACAGTTATTTACACCCTGCTTGAACTGCTTCTGGATAGTCTAATGAACACTTAATCTTATTGTTATATAATTAATGAAATGGCAGTGAACTGCAGCATAATTATACATTTTGGAAAGACAATAGCAAACTGCTCATAAATATTCACATGCATGTTCCAGGCTAGGGCTGGGAACTGGAGTGCCATCAAAGAAGAATAATTCTAACACAATGCAAATTTTTCAGAAATAATAATTCATTAACAAAGTGAACGGATGGGTCGAAATGTGAATGACAAGCTGAAAGACAAGGGGGATATGGGTGAGCAGTGGTTTGTGGGTAGCCTAATACAGTAGCAGTTTCTACTAGAGGGTGCAAAAAATCCTGGCTCTCTGATGAATTGCTGGGTGCTGATGCTGTTGTAGAAATATTTGCATACACAAAATGTTACATGCCAGGAAGTGACCAGGCTAAACTGAAGGGGTAATTATATTCCACTCCCTTATGATGATGGAACTGACTCAAGAAGCTTATCTGTATTTCCTCAATAAGTAGCTCTGTTAGAAACCAAAAAACCACATTTATGGCTCAATCCAGAACTTACTGAAGTTGATGGAAAAAACCTCCCATTCACTTCAGTGGGCTTTGGTTTAGGCTGCTAAAGAATTTCAGGGAAATCTTGCTGTCTGTAAAACTCATTCTTCACTAGCAAGAGACTGAGCTGAGTGAGGAGTCGGTTGAGACTGCAGGACTGGCCTTGAGTGCAAAAGATCTATTCCAGAATCTTAACTGAAGTAGGTTCCTGAAACATGGCTTAGAAACAAGCCCTCTATGAAGGAAAATGTAAAGGGAATTTGTATACGATATGCTGTGATAAGGCATAAAAAAGCATATGTAACAGATAGTTATCATCTGTTAAAAATGTAGAACATGTCGTGCTGCTTGTGTATAAATTATATGGTATTTACCCATTTTTATTCACATTCAGGGTTGGGAGGTAGGACTTAATCAATCAATCAACAATCAACAATCTTCTCTAGCCACCCCTCTTATACAAATCTCTACAATACATTGACATAATTAAGCTTTATCAGTCAAAGTCAGTGAAAAATAACCTCACTAACACATAAATGACACTGTCTCTGGCCTTGTACATGCTTTCTCCCACCTCATGGGGAAATGATTGGTTTTTACCTTCAGACAGTCATTATATTGTTACCCCTATTTATTTGGTGCTAAAAATAACCAAGGTGCCTTATAATCAGAGGTTCCAGAAGCTGAAAAATTCTGATCGGCATCTAAATTTTAACCAATGCAAAATCTGGGGAATGCTTGGACCTGACACTCTACAATAGCCAAGCTTTGTCAAGCCAAGTACAGAGTCACTGCTGCAGGAGATCGTCATCAGAAGGTGAGAGATGATGCAGAACAATGTAGTGTTGAACAACAGGGATGCATCTGGGCAGACCAAACAGATGCGCTTCGAAGAATTCACTGAGGTGAAAGGACAGAGGGCTTGAACTCTATTAACTGACCTGTTTCTTCAGCCATAAACAGGGGGAAGAAAGGTCATAGTTTGAGCTGGAAGATAAGAAATCCTTGGATTCAGACACCCCTCAGTGTTGTCACCATTCACAGGGTTTGAAGTTCTACCTGGATCTGAATATCAGGGGTGGCCCTAGGCTCTTACAGGGTAGGTTCACCTGAGCAGGTCCATATCTATTAGTAATAAAACAGGTGAGGGGCCCATGAGTAACACACATGAGGCTCTGGGGTTATTAAGTATGGATGTGGCCATTAATTTGAATTATTCCATGAGATGTTCTCTGCCCAGAATCTGGTCTGGTGTGCTGCTGTGACTCCCTTATCTCCACTCCTGAACCCCAACTTACCCCACTATGCCAGGTGACCATTCACTTCTGCATCAGTTCCCACCAGCCTCCTGCATGTAATCGGTCCCAGGCAGTGGGCATGTGCTTTCTAGCCATTTAGGGGACAGTCCCACAGTGAGCATCCTCAGCCCCCAGATGCCATACTGGGAACTACTGTCCTACAGGGACTCTGATTTGCTCATTTATCAAAGAAATGAGAATACCTCTGCTCATTCACGCCCTCTAAAGTCCACACAGCTTTAGGTAAAACAAAAGCTAGTTTATTGATCAGAATATGATTTTAAGTGAGTGTATAGCAAGTCAATGCACAATCATTTAATAAAGGAGTCAGGAGTTACCACAAGCAAATAAAAGATTTAAAACACATTCTAAACCTCCATCTCCACCGAACCTAGTAGTCCAAGATTACTTACAAGATGTTCAGCTGAAAGATGTTTTTGCAGCCATTCTCCGCCTATCAGTCACTGGGTCTGGCCAGAGAGCAGGGAAGAAGTGAAGTCTCATCTTACCCCATCTAATCTATCGGGGGAGTACTCTTTACCATCTACTCCACAACTGGAGTCACAATCTGGGCTGGGCTCGGCTCAGTAAGAGACTAAAGAAGGGGTCTCAAACTCAAATCACCATGAGGGCCACATGAGGACTAGTACATTAGCCCAAGGGCCGCATGACTGAAACCTTTTCATGCAATGATATTTGCAAATATCAGTAATGATCGTGTCATTGCGGGCCACAGGAAATGGCTTTACGGGCAGCATACGGCCCAGAGGCCGCAAGTTTGAGACTCCTGGACGAAATGGTGGAAGGGGCTTTCTCTGTCTTACTGCTATGCACACCAGAGCTAGGGTGAGAGAATCCAGCTGAAAATTAGCATCAGACTGGGGGTAGACTTCTGTGGTGCTCACTAGCATCAGGTTCCCATGCTGCCTGGCGCACATAGCTAATTTCCAGGGAGGATTCCATCAGAGTATTCCACAGGATTGCCTGACCCCTCATTAACAAAGGGATCCACTTCTTTCATTTCTGTTTTAATATTTTCCATCTGTCTCATTAACACCAGTAGTAGATAAAAGGAAGCACAATGTGATAGTGTCTACAGGCTTCTTTAGAGAGTCTTCATGCTCTGACTTCCAAACTCATATTTTGTCACAAGACACGTGCCACAGATGGGAACCTCCTTCAGTTGTGAAAAAATCTATCAGGTAATACTTGAGGGGGGTTAGACTGTGCCAAATGAGTGCAGGAACACACTGGTGGGTACGTGGAGCCACAGTGAAGTCCAGGAGGGGTTGTGCCTACCTCCTGCACCTTCCTGCAATACAAGGAAAACACTCTGGTTGCATCCTGATACACCAGCAAGCCCTTGGGCAACTCCATCAGTGCAGCTGTCTGCCAGCGAGGTCATCTACGTGTCCGGAACATCTAGTGAATGCATATTTTTGTCTTTTTAATAGCAATAAAACAATCTAACTAGTTCATTGTGGGACCATTATTATACTTCTCAGGTAGCTGAAGTCACCTGAAATTGACCTAATGCCTCATAACGCATTCTTTGTACATCTTCTTCCCCCAGAAATATCCTGCCTGTTGTGTCCTGTGGCCTAATAAAAATGCACACACACAAATACACAAAAAAAGCATTTTATCTGATGGATGTTTATGCAGAAGAATGGCAGACCTTCATTATTTTACTATTGCCCTTTGGCATTCTGGTTGGCTGACTGCACAGATGTATTTGGGCAAAATCACCCTTTCTGTAACTCCAGTAAAATCAATTGCGCTACAGGAAGAAATGAAATTGGCCTTTTGTGTATTTCAGCTAATCAGAAGCCATCTTAACCATAAAATACATTTTTAATAAGTGGATTTATAGCTGACCAAAGTGTTCTTTTCAAAAACATTTATTGTGAACAAGGCTCAGACACTCAGCACTCTTATTGATTTGCAGATTCAATTTGAAATGACAATGGCACTGTCTTAATCATGTTTTACTGTCATAATCTTTTATCTCGCTACGAACCTAAATGGACAAGTGTCATGAAATTTTATGCTGGTTGCATGGTGATACCAAGGGAGGCCAGGAAGTAGATTCCTGAAGCTTTCTTTTGGGATTCATTAAGTAACATGCTATAGAACTTGATGAGAACAGAAGCAAAGATTTGGATTTTACTAGTTAGTGCACCGAAGGGTGGGGAGCCTACCTGAAAAAGGTCTCTGTTGTCCTAACACAGAAAAAAGGACAGGTCATAATTCTAGACCAACTCTTCATCTTCACTGACACAGTGCTGTTTT
This sequence comes from Podocnemis expansa, assembly GCA_007922195.1. Taxonomy (NCBI): domain Eukaryota; kingdom Metazoa; phylum Chordata; order Testudines; family Podocnemididae; genus Podocnemis; species Podocnemis expansa. The sequence goes on along the minus strand of ML681973.1, from coordinate 8,226,174 downwards.
TCTCCTGTGAGACAACTAATATACAGTGTTTACCACTCTCTATAAGTCATAGGAGGTCAGCGCTGCAGTCTCCCCTGGGGTTGACCTTACCTACTTTACCTTACGGTACCACCACAACTTCCTGGCTCCATTATATTTTTACAGTCGGATATCTAATATGTCTCAAAACAAATTAGGAATCTGACAAACTGGGATTCTCTCCCATAAAAGCTTGTTTGATAAATAAATTTGTTAGTCTTTGAGGCTATGTCTACACTACAAAAGCTAAGTTGACTTTATTAAGTTTGACTTAATAAAGCCTACTTAAAGTTGACTTTATTAAGTGGACTTAGTGAATCCAAACTTCTCTTTTGTCAACTCAATAAAGTTGGTTAAGTCGACTTAAGAAAGCATCCTAATAAAAAATGTGTTTGATTAAATTGACTTTACTAAGGCAAATGTTATTGCATAGGGCTTCTTAAGTTGACTTAGATGGCCACATTGCATTATGTTGACTTCATAAAGTTGACTAAATGCCTAAGTCAACTTAAAGAGTGAGACTTAAGTTGACTAAGGAAGCCCTTAAGTCAACTTAATGAACGCCAAATGTGGCCAGGGATTTACTTAAGTTGACGTGAGCCTGTAGCGTAGACATACCCTATAAGTGTCACCAGACTCCTTGCTTGTTTTGCTGGACTAGGCTAACATGGCTACTCCTTTGGAACCTAACATGCATCAGTTATCCCCCTGAATAAAACCACATGCTTTTCATGATGAAGGAATAGCACAAGAATGTGGCTAAGAACACCCCTTGTTAAGATCATAGATGAGGAAATAGTGATAAGTGTGCAATCAAAATTTGTTTGGTCATTCCTGATTTTTTTCTTTTGCATTGGTTCTAAACTAGTTGTAGTGCTGTGGATGGATACATTTCTAAGCCTGCTAATAAGCTGTATTCTTCTATTTTTGTACCACTATACATAGTCCACTAAGACTGTAAATAAAGATTCTGTTTTTATCTTTTTGCTTATGAGAAATAGTAATAAAGATCCTGAAACAAAGCACTTGACCCTATGCGTACTCTTAAATATCTGAACAAACAAAGAGTCTGATGGCACTTCTAAAAGAGTAACAAATTTATTTATTGCATGAGCTTCTGTGGGAGAAAATCACTCATCTTCAAGCTAGCGAAGTGGGATTTTCTCCCATGAAAGTTCATGCCATAAATTTGTTAGTCTGCAAAAGTGTCACAAGACTCCTTGTTTGTTTTGCTGAACTAGACTAACATGGCTACCCCTTTGGAATTTAAATATCTGAGTAAATCCATGAGCTTCAGTGAAACTATTCACATTCTTAAAGTTACTCACAGGCTTAAGCAGCTTTGTAAATTGGGACCATAGTGAAGGGGGGGGGGGGCAAAGTATAACATGATTGTCTTTCAAGCACACTACTCATTATTCAGAGAAATGTCCAGGGAGCCATTCATTTCATAAAAGCATCAACCCAATTTCAATGCATGGGCAGGTCTCTGGCCACATTTACACCTGCCACACAAGCATCACAGAATTGACTGTAAGTGGACTAAAGATGAGGCCAAGTCGTAAGTTTGGATGCGACTACTAATTCAAATTTTTATAGGGTTCAAGTGTTCAAATTTGGGGGCTCTTTAAAAAAAAGCCCTACTGGGCTGGCAATACTGGCTGTCAAATCTTCAGGAGACAGAAGTGGACATACATGCCAAATATGAGTAAGGTGTGAATGTGCACTTTCTTCAGTCTTGTATAGCTAAATGCCAATTGGGCACTATCCTTGAAGATTATTTTGAGTTTACTAGACTCATGATTGTGCATATAAGTCCAGTCATGCATTTGCTTATGCATGCCTATGCTGCTGACAATACAGTTTTATTGCTCCCTTCGACTCACCCTCTGTCCATATTCATCCATAGTCTCTTGTTTTATGCTTAAGACAGTGATGTCTTTAGTACAGGGACCATCTTTTTGTTCTTTATTTGGTACCAATTCTAGAGACCATGGATTCTGGTCCATGATCAAGGCTCAGAAGCACTACCATATTATACAACAATTAATGCATCCTGTATTTAGAGTAGACCTCCACTCCAGTTTTCAAACTGTAACCCTGACTAGAATAGTTTAAATCTTTACCGAAGAATCTATTTTAAAAGCTTCCGATAAATGAGCCAACTTCCACCTCCATGCAGTAATTAATAATTTATTAAAGTGTTCCAGTCATGTAAATCCCTTTTTTCCTGTGATATAAGACAAGTCTAATTGCGTTTTATAGATTAAAGAAACTATTGCTTTTTGTAAACAAATCCCTAGATATTGCTATAAATTATGTCATGCAGTAATCTTGACATGATAGATTTTGAGATACTTCCATGCAACAATGCCACTGTAATCAAAGTGGGAACCGTGAGATTGATGACAAGTTGATGAATTGAGTATATAATACGTTCTACGCATATCACTGCTTAATTACGGCTTCAGTGTGTCTAGAGTAAGAAAAATAGGCAAAAACTAAATTATGCAAGCTTATCAGTTAAAAAGACTGTAAGTCATAAATGAATATTCAGCTAACCCTAACTAATGCTAAGCTTTGCTTTGAAATAACATTTTTCCTTTAGTGTTCATGGTGCTTATTTACTCCGAATCATTATGAAGTGTTGAGAAGTTTGTTGGAATTTCACAGCTGTATGATACAGACAGACTGCAGGTCCTTTTGCCAGGTTTAATTAAATTCAGATCTGTATTGTTCCAGAAGAAGAAAATTTACTGATATTTGCACTGAATTTTTAGCTGGGAAAAGCAGACTGGGTTACACCTAAGAGCAGAACTAAATGATTTGCCCATCACAAATAAGTTAGCTCCTGAATTTAATCTTTTATCCTGGTCATGTATATCCCTTGAATGTATAACAGGATCATTTTTTTCAATATACAGTGCATCTTTGCTGATTAGTCAGATAATAATCATGAATCAGTATGCAAGCATGAGTTTAAAATTTTGGTTTCCGTCAGCATCCATGCTAGTTAAACTTGATCTCATGAATGTTTGCAAAAATATGAACACAAATGGGTCACAGGCATGACCAAAGCCAATGCATTTGTAAAGCTGACCCTGTACTTGTGGAGAGCTTTTTGCCGAATAAGCCCAGCTCTTCATGCTCAGAGATGAGTGTCATCAGAGATCTTCCCAAATGACACAGCTAATGAATGTGAGCTCTAAATGCACCTACGCTATAAGAATACAGGAGATTGGTTTCTACATGTAGCTTAATAATAGTCATGCTTGTTTTTCTAAAGCTCTTTAATATGGCAGTAATATAAATCCAGCCAGGCTAGCACAGCTGAACAATCGCCTCAACTACTGGAAGGCTAACTAGAGGTACATAAACAAAAAACATTATTAGAAAGGGAGTTAATTGGGTGTTAGGCCTCATCCTCCACCTCTCAGGCAGTTAAGATTTCTGTTGAATATGAGCTTTAGGGGACACCATTAGGAAGAGGGAACGACAGGAAGACGGGAGAAGGACGGTTATACTGGATTGAGTCTTTGGACATTTAAAGCTTATCTGAACAGACTGTTATTGAAGATTAGTCCATCGCTGAAGCATGTTGCCTTCTTATCCACCACAGGCGCACTAGGTGAGGCTGGGATCGGGGACAACACCACCTGGGATGCCTTGTGATATCAATCAGCTAACAAGCCAGCTCTGCTAGTTGGGAGCTCCCAAAAATCCAGGTTTCTGCAACGGTCTGCTGAATTGACTGGCTAGGGTACAGAGCAATCAAGAAAAGAGCCAAGCCAGGCCTGTTACAGGAGGTCTCTTCTTGTTTAATAAAGCTGTGACCCCTTGGCCAAAATTCCAGTTGTCTATATATGTCTTGAGTGCCCCTGCCATTCACATCATACCCATACTGCACTGCCTGATATAGTCACGTGCATAGAAGCAAGATGCTCCTCCAGATCAGGCAAACAGTTTGAAATTACATGTAAAGAAAGATCGTTGTCAATGTACTCAAGAGTGCACAGCTAGACAAAACGCTTTCCAGACTGGTGGAGAAGGTTTCCAGCTGTCTACCATGACAGTGCTTCATTTTAGACCTTTCCCCCAGATAACAAATCCCTTCACACCAGTCAGGTTATCTGCCATTACAATGGTAGGATTGATGGTCTGCCAAGTACCACTTACAGTATTTGACTCCTCATTCAATCAATTGATTGCTATGAGCGATTTCTTATTTCACTTGCTCCAAGCACCTCTGCGATACCTCTGTGTTCCATCCTATTCATTAGTTCAATGCCTATAACTCTGATTTCTAAGTCACAGCTGGAAGGTCTGTGTTTTCTTCCAGAAGACAGTGAAGAAAATAATGAAATCTCCAAATACTTCTACTTGACTATATATTGCAAATGGTCTAAAACCTGCCATTTCCCTTCAAACAGTTAGGCACTGTATCACATTTAGTGACCACCTTATCATGGAGTTGATGATGGTGAGTAGATAAATGTCTTTGGCAATGAAGGTAGTCATTGGAATGTTTGTCATTTAACCTTCAACAAAGTTCGAGTATGATAATTCATTGTAAATGCATTTTATTGGGCTTGCTCAATTATTTATTTTCTCATTTAAATTATTAATACAGGAGTTTTAATAAACTGTTTATATTCACAAAAAGAATATAATTTGTAGGGAAGCTGGTTTAGGTGCTAGATGCCACAGATAGATTACATGAATTAAAAATTACTCGTTGTGTCTAAACTTTATATGACTACTGTCCAGGTTGTTTGTGATTGCTTTCATGGCCAAACAAAAAAAAAAAAAAAAAGGTTGTACATCAGTGGTTAGGGATAAAGCTCAAAAACTTTACTAGCAGAGATAAAAACAAACAAGCAAGCAAGCAAGCAAACAACCCATCTGGTACTAGCTTGTAGACCATATAGACACATGGAAACTGACTTATTTAGTCTTTTACTCCCATGAATAAACTAAGCACAATATTCCTTAGAGATATCAAAATATGATTTTAATACTGACCACCTTTCAAGTTTCTCAAGGAATTCTATTTCAGTTTCTAGCTGCTAGGAGCATGTTAGTCTATATATAGCAAAAACAATGAATGTCCTGTGGCACCTTAAAGACTCAGAAATTTCTTCAAGCACAAGCTGTTGTGGGCTGAAGTGGGTTGCAGCCCACGAACACTTATGCATGAAGAAATTTCTTAGTCTTTAAGATGCCACAGGACTTCTGTTGTTTTAGCTGCTAGGCTATTTTCCATTTCTCATTCAGTAAAGGACTCAGCTAATTTTTAAGTAAAACTTTTTAAATGTCTTGAATAGTGGTGAGCTAGGAGATTTTAATTCTGAGAGCCAGTGAATACCTGTCAACGTTTTAGCTTGCCATAAATATACTTTCGAGGTCCAGCTTTCTTAAAAATGGTTTTAGATAGACAGACAAACAGAAAGATAGACAGACAGACTGAAAGACAGGGCCAAAAATTTCACTTGTTGACATGGTGGTTTATAATTTATTGGTTTAGATTTAAAATAATGAAGAGATACCTACCAAGGGTCTAGCTGCCTGTGATGGTGCCACTGCTAAGCAATCCATCCTAACTGCACTCATTTTTTTCTCCTCATTCTCCATTCTGCCCTGACTATCAAACCTGGAAAGACACATACCGCATCTCAAGTGCCGCCAGACACATTTTTCTCAGACAGCCTTTCTATTATCCAATAGCAAAACTTATGTAAATTCTATTACTTCAAGTAGGCTTGTACTGATTTGTCATCCAAAAAGTTTACTCTAAATGCAGGGCTTCTGCTATTATCAGGCTACCAGGACCCGTCTGTTTCTAGTTAGACTTTCATAGTCAACCACTCCTTAGTTCTTCCCAACTATATCCCATTGCTTCTGTTTGTGGTTTGACTCTAGATGCATGGCCCCCCAAAGGAAGCTAAAAACCTTACAGCTATGATTCCCAACCCTTCTTGGGATCTTGCACAAGATTTCCACTAGGGGCAACCAGATTTAATTGGTGTTGGTCCTGCTTTGAACAAGGGGTTAGACTAGATGACTTCTTGAGGTCCTTTCCAACCCTAATCTTCTATGAATCTGCATTCTCTACTCCAAGGTATCGTTCTCCCTTAATTATTTCTCATTCTCCTTCTTGCTGGTATTAGGTGCTCAACACGATCAGATCCTGATGAAAAGCACATACCTCATCACAAGGAAACTGGGGCTGTTTGCCTTAAAGAAGCCTGCTACCCTGGTACTATTGCTAACTTCATTAAAATAACAGCAATATCAAAGTCATCATTTCACTGGAAATCAGTCAGACAGCCCTAACAAAAACTCCTTTCCACACTCCTGCTATCTAGGTAGCTTACCTCCAGCTCTCTCCTAAAACCCACGAAATTTGGGCTGTTTTGTACCACGGGAACAAGTTCTTAAGAACCCACACACAGAATGCCCTGCTAGATGCCCCCTCTTTTATAAAAAGGGAGGTCCAGCCTGCATGTTTCTGCTAAAACTTCTGGCATTGAGGGTCCAGAGAATAGGCACATGTGCCAAAATAGCCAGAAACTAAGGATTTGATGTACAGTAAGATGAAAGAAGCTCAAGGTTATATCATCGTTGGGGGCTTGTGTCTACTATGTGTCCAGGCACAGGTGGAACAGGGAAAGTATGTAGTGGGCTAAAATGGGAATATGGAAAAAAGTCCCATTGAACACATCAGCTCTAATGGAAATGGCACAAAAATGACTAAAAATAGGTGAAAATTTCCAGAGGAGTAGTCGTGGCATCTGACAAAGTAGGTTGGAGCCCATGAAAGCTTATGCCCAAAGAAATGTTGTAGTCTTTAAGGTGCCACAGGACTCTTGTTGTTCTACTAAAATTAGGGTATAAAATGAAGCAGGCCCTTGCTCACACTGCACAAAATTTACATGTGCTCCAGGATACAAATATCTTCAGTATTCCTGGTCAGATTCCCCAAATCCCCAAGCTGTCATCCTTCTTCGCCACATGTGTTGCAGGAAAAAATTGAGTCTTGTGGCCCTTGTTTGAAGAAATGTTCCTTCTCTAACCAAGGGAAGAACAGATCTGATTTTGACTGATTCTCTGGTGAAAATGTAGGGACCAGCAAAGAGAAAAGTCTCCTACGTGCCCCTAGCTACTAGACAAGAGTGACTACAGTAATGGGGCTCAAGGCATGGACTTCCAGATATGTGTTTTGCCTTTCACCTCAGTCTCCTTAATCAACTCTTAGGCCAAAAGCACACTGCCTGAGAACACCTTCCACCTTAATGGAAGTCGGTGAGTACAGTTCCCTCCAAAGCAGAACCTATTGACCTTCTATGAACTGCTGAATAAGTCCTGGGATTTACTTGTTCATCCTTGAGATGCCAACAATTTTCACTCTTGCAGGAAGCAGGAACTGAGAGTCTGATCTTGAATCTAAGCCTTTCACACAGAAATCCCTGGTGGAATGGGAGATCGTTATTATCTAAAAATTGTGAGGAGAAAACTAACAATAGACTATTTTCCAGTCCACAGTGCTGCAAAAAAAACCAAAAGACATTTCAAGTATCTACAACCCATGTTTCTTAACTTGTCTCTTAACTTAAAAAAGTCAGGAAGTTTACAGGCCACCAACCAACTGTGCATCAAAAGTCACTTCTCTGATGTTCCAGTACATGCTTGATCACAAAACTACGACACATGAGATTATGTACAACCAAGCAAAGCAAGGATGACACTCAGGGAGAAAGAAAGAGAAAGTACTCAAATTCCTCTGGATATATCACATCTATTAATCCATATGATTACAGTACTATTTCATGGCTGTGCAATGTAGTTCAGTTATAGCAGGTTGAGTATTAATGTTTTTTTGACTATTAAATGTATATAAATGGCTACTTTTAAAAAGGAAAACAAAACTATGATTGGAGGCCCAAATTCAAGGGTGGTGGAGCTCCACTGATTTATACCAGCTGAGTACCTTACCCGTGCCATGCACTCTTGTCAAAGGGAAGTTTGGTTATTACGAGGTAGCATAAAATACTCAGGTACTCTATTCTCATTGTTTGCAATGAGATAATTTTTTTTGAGCAAGTGAACACAAACTCCCTATAGTAAATATAAATGTTTGCCTCAACCATTAGGTTCTAGTTCATTACACGGTACATCTAGTGTGTAAAGAATTTTTTCTTGGTGAAAAATACCAGCATTTACCATAACAAACATACACGTTCAGCTCCATAAAATGTTTGCTTTAAGCAAGTGCTTGATTGTGATGGGTAAATACCAATTAAATGAACACATTTGGTATTGGGACTAGAGGCATGGAACCCAAGAATGGCAAATGGCACCCAAACTAAAATAACATAGTAGCTCAAGAGCTAAGAAATATGTACAATCACTTGAGTTTTGCATGAGGACTTCATTGTTACCAAAAACCATTGACACAAATACCACCAGCAGTAATTTTGACTATAAACTTAGACCTTGACCCCAATCACTGGCTGCATTAGGGTTGCTCTATACCACACTGAAGCTGGCTAGTACAAAAGTCATTTAAAACCATTGTGTTTGCTGCACCACACTGCCCCGTCCCTTGTTTGGCTCTGAGCAACTTGGAAATAGCTGGATGTGGGGGCCTTCACTTTCTAGATTTCTGCTTTTAAGGCCACAAGTGATCTTTAGATCATCTAATTTGAGCTCCTGTAGAACATGAGACATAGAATTTCACCTAGTTACCCCTTTATTGAGCCCAGACACTTGGGTTTCACAAGCATATCGGCCAGGATGTAATAAAATTCTGAAGTTCTCTACAGCCCTCTGGAGCACCAGGCATTGGCCACCGTAGGAAGACAAGATACTGGGCTGGAAGGAGCATTGGTCTGACCCAGGATGGCTGTTCTTCTCTTATTAGTTTGTATCTCTCTTGGTCTGCCATGGAAACATTTATCTTTCCATTGGTGTCTACATGAACTCATCTGGGTTAACTGATTGCAAAGGACCAACACTACGATTTTCTTTTTAAACCATAACATTTTTTTGCCTCTTCTTGAATGCATTCTATTTAAAAGCAGTAATGATAATCATCTTACATTCTGAAGTGCCTTTCTTTCCAAAGGATCATAAACTCTGTTACAAGCTACAGAGAAGAATCATTTCACTCACAGTAATGCCTGAAAATCACAAATCATGTGTCAAACCCCTTGCCCCAAAAGCAAGAGATTGGCTCCAAAATCATGAGATTCTTTTTTTTTTTTTTTTAAAGTCTATATTGGATTTTTTGGGCCTGCCTTTTGATTTCGGACCTCCCCCCCCATCTTACAATTAATGCTTTCCCCTTCCAGTCATCTCCACAGCTTCACCTCTAGGCTCTCACATCTACCAGTCTCCCAGCCCCACCCCCCAAAAAACCTGTAATCCCAGTGCCTCTATTCCTCCCGTGGTTCTTCATTCACTACCCTTTTCAATGAGATGAGTGCAGGAGTAGGAAGAAAGAAGCCATCCCATTGTTCACACAAAGGAAGAGGTGGGGAGCAAATCTTGAGCTCCTGGTCTCTTTCTACTCTCTTTCTTCCTCACTTCTACTACGAGAATCATATTGATTCAGGCAGCAGTTCTGTTTGGCTACCCTTCCCCAGGAGACGGGCAAATGGGTAAGACAACCAATCAGAGGAGGCTTTCCCTCAACTAAGACTGAAATTTTCAAAAGGTCTTGAAGCTTCTTGCAGCATCCCAAAACTCACCCTCACCAAATTTGAAATCATGACATTTGCAAATTAAATGCATCTGACTTTGGAGTGAAATACAACAACCAATTAACAGCCCTTGTTTTAGGATCGGAAGAGCAGAATATTACCTATTACTAAATCTACAGGAGAATTGATAGGAAAAATGGTTTGATCTCAAAAGTCAACAAATCTGCTCTTGAGAAAATAGGATCATTAACATGGATTGGAAGTGTAAAAGACTACCTATTACTAAAACTACAGGAGAATTGATATAAGAGGTGGTCAGACCTCAAAAACCAACTGGCTCTTGAGAAAACCGAATCATTAACATGTTCATCAATGTGTCTGATAAGTCCGTTCTTTACTACAGTTTCAACCAATTCACTTGGAAATGAAGTAAGACTTCCTGGCCTGTAATTGCCAGGATTGTCTCTGGAACCTTTTTTTAAAAAATGGTATCATGTTAGCCATTTTCTCGCCAATCTTTTGATACAGACAGAAGCTGATTTAAATGATAGATTATATACCTCCAGTTAGTAGTTCTGCAATTTCAAATTTGAGTTTCTTCAGAACTCTAGGGTGGAAACCATCTGGTCCTGGTGATTTATTACTGTTTAGTTGATCAGTTTGCTCAAAAAACCCACTACTGACCCCTTAGTCTGGGATGGTTCCTCCGATCTGTCACCTAAAAACGTCTCAGATGAGGAAACGTCCCTTGCATTCTCTACAGTGAAAACCAATGTTAAGAATTAATTTAGCTTCTCCATGAAGGCCTTGTTTGCCTTGAGTGCTCTTTTGGCATTTTGATCGTCCAGTGGCCCCACTGATTGATTTTGAAGGCTTCCTGCTTCTGATGTTTTTTTTTTTTAAATTGCTTAGCTTTTGCATCTTCTGCTAGTTGTTCTTCAAATTCACTTTTGGGCTGACAAACTATAAATATTCTAATATATATTATATTCATCTTTTGTGCATAGAGAATTCCCCATTAAGATTAATTGGTTTCATGCTCACATACTAGAGAATATGCCCTTCTACTTCTATTTAAAAATAATCTATAAGTATTAGAATATGCATAATTCTACTTCTGGCAGGGGTGCTCTCCTTAGAATTTTACTTTAAGAAAAAATGGTGAAAGATAATTGTTTCCTTTCTGTCTGCAGAGATTTCGTATTCAACAATTTTATTTCTGGTTTCTGTTTAAATTGAAAATACTATAGTATTACATGCAAAGAGAAATCAATCTCAGAGGGAAAAAACCAGGACCAAATATAGATTAAAAAGCTGCCTCTCCAAAGATTATGAAATTTTGAGGAGCCTGGCTCTGCATGTAAGATTAATGACAGGTATGTGTGTGATGACTATTCAACTTAAGTCAGAGGAAAAAGTTTTACCTTAAGTAATCGCTGTTCAGAATGTTGAAACTTTAATGTCACTTACTCATGCAATATAGATGCATATTGCTTTCTTATTATCCCAAATACTGTGCAATGAAAACAACGAAGAGAAATAATAAATACATTTATAATCAACCCAAATCACTTCATGACAAATGGTAATTTCTCTCTCCAGATTTTTCTTTTTTCTTTATTTTTCTTTTTGCTTTTGAATGCTTTGGTTTTGTTAATTTCCTATGGAGACAAAACAAAAATAGAGGAAAAGCTAGAAATAGAAAAGGCCTGATACCTGCAGACACTTAAGCCCCTGGCTTCTCCTGGGCTTAAAGTAAGGCATCTATGTAAACACATACCTTAATCAGGAGCAACACATTCAGCTATTGTGCAATGAGGTGCTCCAGTTGTGACTGATGGAAAGTTAAAAGCACTGTTCCTGCACTTGGATCCTTATGGATAGCCCCTTACGATGATGCTGAGACATAAGGTTCAAATTATGTGGATCCAGTTGCAAGATGTGGCCAACACGTTTCCATCTATCTTCTTCCTGTGACTGAAATGTGAGGGAATGAAGAAAAGATGTGCTGCAGGCTTTTGTTGGTCCTGAGCTTAAATAATAATGGTTTTCATTCTCTCAAATGATACAGGGATTTACGAATTAGGTAGAGCCTTTGAACTCCTGGAAAATTATTAAGTGGGCCTTCACTATTGCTAATTTGGGAGACCTAAATGTAAGAATTAGGGCTGTCAAAAGATTTTTAAAAAATCACAATTAATTCCTAGATTTAAAAAATCATGATTAATCACAGTTTTCATCAGTGTTAAATGACTGAATGCAATTCCTTTAAATATTTGTGGATTTTTTTACATTTTCCAAAATATTGATTTCAATTACAACATGCAATACAAAGTGTACAGAGCTCACTTGAAACTTTTACTTTTTATTACAGATATTTGCACTATAAAAGAGAAAAAAGAAATTGTATTTTTTGATTCACCTCATACAAGTACTGTAGTGCATGCTCTTGATCATGAAAGTGCAACCTACAAATATAGAATTATATAATCAAACATATAGAGTGCTCTACACTTTGTATTCTGTGCTGTAATTTATATCATTATATTTGAAAATGCATTATAAATATTTTTGATGCTGAGCTACATTTAAATTGGTATTCTACTATTGTTTAACAGTGTGAATAAATCTGTGATTAATATTTTAATTGAGTTAATCTGATCTGAGTTAATCCCTTGAGTTAGCTGCGATTAACTTACAGCCTCAGTAATAATTCTTGGCACTTGTTTAGACCTTCCCATCCAAGAATCTCAAAGCAAGCTCCAAACACCAAGAGATGTGTCTTTAAAAGGCACTGCCAGGCAAGAGTGAATGTTTCAGAGGCAACACATGCTAGAAGAAGCAAAATCTCCTTCCAAGCTAAATATGAAAAAGAAAGAAGGAGGAAAGTTTTATCTTCTATTACTTCCAAATTCAAGAAAATGTATAGAAAGACATCATTCCTTCCTTTCTCTTTATATTATAAATTCTAAGTTACAAAAGCACTTAAGACTACTTATTTAGGAGACCACAAGCTAACCATTCATGGTGGTCAAGAGCTAGACAACCCAATGAAGATAGATGGCTGGGAAAAGGCCTGCTACAATTTTCCAGCTCTGTTCTCAATCTTTTAGTCCAAATACTGAAGAAAGCATGAAAAGGAATACTTTTTTGCAACACAGACAAGGAGTCCTGTCGCACTTTTAAAGACTAACAGATTTATTTATTGCATGAGCTTTCATGAGGAAAGTTCCACTTCATCAGACTTTTTGAAGATGGGGATCTTCAAAGCATCTGATGAAGTGGGACTTTCTCCCATGAAAGCTCATGCAATACATAAATTTGTTAGTCTTTAAAAGTGCTACAGGACTCCTTGTTTTTTTTGTTGAAGTAGACTAACACAGCTACCCTTTTGGTTCTTTGCTACACTATCTTCCCATGCATCATTTTATGTAGAAAGTGGTGGTTGAGTCTCCTGGAGGTAAATTTCTACGCCTTGGAAACACTTGCACTGAAGTGAAAGAGTATGTAAAATCAGGTGTACAATCACACTGCAGATATGGTTTTAATATCACTGAGGCATTGTCCGAAACTGATCTGTTAGCCACTAGTGCTGCAAGTTACTTTTCACTCACCATTCAGGGCAGACTGATGGCCATTTCATGAGCAGCTGACTGAGCTGGGAAATTGGATAAATTAATGTACAGAGATCAGTGGTTTTCTACCTCTGGTTTGCAGCCTATGTCTAAGCTTCGCAAAGGGGTCTGCACTGCCATTTGGAATTTTTTAGGTATTACCGTGAAAAAAGGTAGCAAACCACAAGTATAGGGAGCAAGTTCTCAGGTTCTTAAAACATACACTGTGATGATATTGGCAGCACAATAAACCATCTATTTACAATGTGGTATTATTTTGTTTTCCTGCAGATTACTGAAAAAAATTCTTTCTCTAACAAAGTCAATTGGAAAACTCCCATTGACTCCAGAAGGGCTGGGATATCATCAGACATGGCCCATTGTGTCTGCCAAAACTGACATTTTGAGAAGCACCACTGAGTGGCCTTTTGAGCATTCCAAGACATTAAGTGAATATGACAGCTGAAGGCAATTCCATGTGGACTTTTCAAATCCTCCTTCAGTAACTACCCCATGAATAAGCTCTCCGCACTCACAAATCTCTGAACAGTGATCAGAAGTAATTTACGGTAAGACTAGAACCAGTAGCCAACTTTGTGGCCTGTTTTCCTATATAGTAATAAGTGCAGTTACCAGAATGGTCCTGCTATCTAACTATACAATCCATCTCTGAACATCTCTCATGATTGGAGAGTAAAATCATAATATAAAGACATTTGGTAAAGAGGACTGAATGACTAATGACATTTTGGTTCGGGGGCTGAATGAAAAAACATAAAAATTTGGTTTGATTTGAACTAAATCTCTCCCCCCTCCAATTTTTGTTGAAATGAAAACTGAAAAAACAATACCGTTTACTGTCCAATTTAAATAAATATTTAGGGGGGTATTTCAAATTGGTTTGAATTTTTCCAGCCTTTTGCTTTTGTCTTTTTTTAATTAGTCAAATGTTAATTTGAATAAAAAATTAAATGAAACATTTCTTTTCTTTTTAAATTTTTTTTCAACTATAACCTTTCACTGAATTTGACTCAAAATTGACAAATAGGTTTCAGTTAAGCACTTTGGGATAGGAATTTCAACTTCTGTGTACGTACTGCACCAACAAAACTTGTCCTCAATCCTGTCTAAGTCATCCATGCACTAACAGAACATAAGTAAATAATAATAAAGGTTATGTCCGCACTACAGGGATCAGGGAAGTTGACTTAATAAGGTCAACCTCATTAAGTCGACTTAGTGAGGTCCCATTTGTTTAAGTCGGCTTTATAAAATCAACTTTAAATGGGTCTCCTTGCTTAACTTGACTTTATAAAGTCAGCTTAAAAGGCTCTATTGTACTAAGTCGACATTATTAAGTCAACTTTAAATGTGTCCCTTTGCTTAAGTCGACTTTAAGGGTAGGAATTATTAAGTTGACTTAAGGAAGTGCTCAAGTTTACTTAGTGAATGCCACATGTGCCCAGGGAATTGCTTAAGTCAACTTAAGCCCCTAGTGTAGACATAGCCAAAGAGTATGAGAATTAGCAGTCTTCCATCTAGTGACTTCATGAAGCCTATGTATTAGCGTGCCTGAATCTTTGATTAGGCAATGATATGTGGCCAGCTTTCTCAAAAGAGAAAGTTTTCTCTGGTTCCATCAAAAGGGCCTATGTTAAACAGAAGTAACTATTTGAATTTTTTACTCAGCTTCACAAATTTAGGATGACTTAAAACAACAAGAACATGATAATGTAGAACTTCCTCTCTAAAATGCAATCTTATCTTGACTGTTTTGATTCTCTTTCTATCCCATATTTTTAATAGTGGCTAGATTGAGAATGTGTATATTTCCATTTGATCCTAATTCACCTTTCACTTTCTCTAATTTCTACTTCCCATTTTATGTATTTATAATATTGTAATGCATATTTTAACAAAGATTTCTAGGGATAACAAACCACAAAGGATTCTGGAGCAATCCCAGCTGCATATCATCATAACCTTAAGATATAGGCTGTCTTAATATATACAGTTAATTTCTAAATAATACATGGGATCAGTATAAACTTTTAAAGTAGGTACTCTTTTATACATCATTTACACCTATTCTTAATATTGAAATATTTCTGATAATAGAATAAACCTTTGTGCCTACACTTTTTGTTGCAGGACAGTAACTGATATTCTTTCAAAACATGCTGTTCAGAAAGTTCTACAATATCTGTAATGTCATTCAACTATACTGTGATCTAATCTACTAGTACAATTCATGATTTCATTTTCAATGGTTTTTGGAATAGCAGTACAAGATTAGGAGGACACATACCCCTTAGAAACATTCCCATTCTTTGGGAATTGACTCATGTCCTTACAATGATGTAAATCTGCAATAATATTGGTACTGAATTTATATCACTGTGGGTGAGAGTGGAATCTGATCAGAGGTACATATAGCTAGGACATTCCCATTCTACAAAGTACTCAGCAAATCAGTAGGAAACGTTTAATATTAAACTTAAGCCATTTTATGAAACGTTTGCAACAATCCCTTACATTCTATCAGATGGCCTGCCAGTATTTGGTGGTGACTTTTTCGGCACCCTTAGGAAGATACACACTAAATTACTTTAAGTGAACAGCTTTGACATAAGCTCTCCTAAAATGTGGTAGTCACTTCAATGCATTACACTAGTAGACAAATATTAACAGCTTGGTGGGTGTTCAGAGAAGAGTGGCAAATCTAATAATGGGACTGGAAAGACTGATTACTCAGGAATGAATTAAAGTTTGTGTATGGTTGTTGATTAAAAGGAGACAAAACAGTGCAAATACTTAAAGGATATTAACACAGAGGGAAAACTATTTAGTGTGATACACCAGGATATAATTAGCATTATCAGCTAAAATAGTAAAACGTAGGTTACCAGGAGAAACATCAAGATAGAAAGGTAAATCAGTTGTGGAATAAGCTCCCTACAGAAGCTACCTAGGTTCTATCATGTGGGCCTTTTCTTATTTGGACTGAAAACGTATGGTAGCAAAAATGACGATGCTTTAGAAAATGAATTTCAGTGAACAAGGCTGCATTGGCAAAGAACAGTCCTGGTTAACTGCTCTTAACTCATATATCTCAATCACTGATTTAGCTTGATTTATTTGGAGTTGATCTTCCTTGGAGCAGGAGGTTGGACATGACTAGATCAGTGGTTCGCAACCTTTATCAGGTCGTGACACACTTGGTGGCATCTCATGAGCCTCTAGGACACATCAGCTCACCCCTCAGGCCAATTCCAGTCATTTCCCCAGCTCTCCGCTTCACACTTACCACTTTGTGGCAACAGAGTAATATGTCCTGACACAGCAGTTGAGAATTGCTGGACTAGATGACTTGCTGAGTCCCTTCCAACCCAAATCTGTTATGATTGCATATGGACCACTTCATCTACAGATCTCAAACCACTGTGCATAAGGGTATGTATGTCTCATTACTGCCATTTTCCAGATGGAGGAAATATGGCACTGAGAGAAGTGATTTGCTCAAGGATGGAGACACAGGCTGAGTAGCAAAGGAACTGAACCCATGTCTCCTAATTCTACATCCTGTGCTCTGTTCATTGGATATAACACTGCATGTCCTTCTTCTCTACAATTAATCCTTGCAAACAAAATCAAAGGGGGGAAAAAAAGAGAAAAAAATTATCTTAAAAGATATCACCTCAAATGAACTCAAAATGATCAGCACATGGATTAATTAAAATGTATTTAGAAACAAAAAAGGCCAGCAAGGAAGCTGTAGAAGAGAAGAGACACTGCCATGCAGGTTGCTCTGTGTAAAGAGATAAAACAAAACGAATTGCAAAACTAAATCTCACTTTTCCTTGGCATGGAAAAAAGCCTAATCAAGACAGAAGTAAAAGTAAGTCTTTTTATAAAATGCTTAAGTGGCCACACTTGAGCTGCAAATTATTTGCATCAACTAGAGGATGAAACAGTAGTTTTCCATTATGCTGCAGGAAATAGATGCTTGCTAAGTAACTCCTTTAACTTTCCTCTGGCACCTATTGATTATATCCAATAGAAATTAAGAGTAGAAGGCAATTAAGTTTAAAATTTAATGGTGTTCTGCTCTGGTTAATTTACTGCCTGACCTGATCAATACATCACACTGGATAACAATCTATTCCAGCAAGCTTCAGTTCCTCCAATGCCCCTTCTGCTTAAATTATAATAATTACAGACAACCGTATAAATAAGAAACCAGTTATAAAATAATTAAAAATTGGATTACCTACTGGGGTGGTGAATACAATAGCTTAGAGCAAAACTTTTTTTTTCTTCCACAATGAACAACTCTGAGCCTTATCACTGTAGTTTGTCTTATATTTTGACAATCCAAATCCCAGAGAACCGTTTGCAAATTGAAATCTCAAGCAATATTTAAAAGGTTCTCACACAGAGCTGGATGGAAAAAAAATATTCTTCATCTGGAGGACAAAATGGAGATTTGGAACAAATGATCAATGGTAATGAAAGAAACCATGTTGTTGAGTAGTGGTTCTCTATCCTACACAATAATTGTAAGTCCTTATGTATAAAAGCAAGCCAGATAAATCTAAGATGCAAAGATCCATATCTAAACTTAATCAAAGCTTTGGGTTTT
This sequence comes from Podocnemis expansa, assembly GCA_007922195.1. NCBI lineage: Eukaryota > Metazoa > Chordata > Testudines > Podocnemididae > Podocnemis > Podocnemis expansa. The sequence goes on along the minus strand of ML681973.1, from coordinate 8,208,199 downwards.
CAGATCTGGGCTTTTAATTTGGATCCATCTCTAATAAAAAGGAACATCCAGCAAAAAATGTGATGTATGAATCTGATTTGTCTCATACAGAATATATTTGGAATGAATGTTTCTTTTCCTTATCAACTCCAAGTGGTATACATCAATACAAGAATGATTACACACAGCATGACACAAGAGGAAGGGTACTTTCCAAAGGCCATCACTGAAGTTGTTTTAGCAAATTAAACAAACAGGGAAGGCTCAACAAAAATAATTGTTAGGCCACACCCAAAACTGTACTACAGGGAGGATAAGGTTAAAGGGAGCTAATGCCATGTCATGAAGTGATAGTGAAATGTGCAATACTGTGAATAACCTCCTCTTTCATCCAATAGCATAGTTCAATACACATATATTTGGAGTTGGTTGATGTCTATCACATTTCAGTTTTGGGGAGAAGGCTAAATTAAAAATATCAGCAATGCCAATAACAGAAAAGCAGAAAAATAAAGCATGGTAACATTTTTGAGAAAATCCCCCCCCCACCATTTTTTCCAGATAGCTTTGTTTGTATTTTCACTCATTCCATAACCAGCGAAAATGTAGTCCATGAAATAGTTTTAATGTGGTTTATCACAGAAGATAGATAAAACAGGACTAGAGCGAATTTCTAAGATAGAAAGTGAAGAGTACCTTAGGAAAGTTACTTCTTTTCTCCACGGGTGTCAAAAGAACAAAAATGGAGCAATCACCACGAGTCAGCTTTTTTCCCCTCTTTCTAAGGGCTTGTCTTCAATGACGGTGGCAAATTCAGTGCCATTAGTTCGAAATTCCTGACGGACTGCTCGGGTCTGTGAAGACCTGCTCAGCCAAGCAGGAAGTTCAATACCTGAACACCACTTTGGCAGCTGGGTAGTGTTGAGTCAAAGGGAGGCCCCCTGTTTTAGACTCAGCTTACTGGACGTGCTGGGAGTAGGGAAGCTGAATGCACATACGCTAGTTATTTTAGATAACGTGCGTATTTCCATTCGACTGCTGCCGTAAAGGGCAGGCAGTTTAGACATGCCCTTAGATAAGCAACATTGTGTAGGCCGTGGTTAATCAAGATTAAACAAGATTCTCAGAGATCATGACAACCAGGCTTTTTTTCCATTAAAAACACTTCATTTAGATAACATGGTATAAAGCAAGTGTTTCATCTCCAAAATGCTCAGAGTCTAGTTTGTTACTATGCAGTTTGTGTAATTGATAAAGACTAATCCTGGAAAACTAAACATCCCTTTTGCCTACCACTATGTGCGATTCAGGCATATAACTGGCCTCACTAATTTCTATGCTTCTCTGAAGTCTACTGCCCTGTGCCTGGTTACATAATCTTAAACTAAATACTATTTATGTTCTGCACAGTGCATGGGGTGTGGATAGCTTTTTAAAATTAGGTAATGGCATTTTAATAGGCTGATACGAAGGTCACTACTGCAGAGGTTTTGGAAAGAAATAGGCTTTGAGGATGGGTTGTAATGAGAAGTGGGAGAATATATAATGTATAGGACCATGAAGGTCATTAAAGCCATGAAGGTCATGGACACTTCTATTCCAATCCTGTCAATTCTAAATAAAAAGTAAAAAGAGCCGCACAAGTGTGCAAAACCTACATGATTTGTTGTAACCACACTCGTTCCATGGAAGCATCTCTGTTGCAAAAACCTGGCAGATTCTAACGTGAAGACACAGCTTTGCTAAGGTGAATCTTTAGTAATAGATGAGTACTAGGGAAATGCAGCAAGAGGCTGCCAGTTCTTATCTGAAGGCTACGTACTTACAGCTACAATTTGGCTGACATTTTCAAAGATGCCTAAGGGATACAGATGCCCAATTCCCATTAATTTTAATAGGAATTGGGACCCAAACCCTTTGGAGACTTTGCATATTTCATCCCATTACTGTGGGTGACATAAAATGTGATCTCACAAGGAGGTGTCTGTCTGCTGGGGGCACTGAGCTCATTCAACTGCCCTGTTTTGACTTAAAAATGGAATATGTGCAGTGAGTACGGTTCTACTTACCACTCATAAATAAGCATTTTAAAAATGAAATGGTATAATAGGGGAAGGCTGTGACCCCACAGTTATTACAAATGAATGCTCCTTATTTCAGAAATATAGAGATTTAATATAGGAACACCCCATGGCATTTTCATTAAAAAGTTTTAAATAATGGTTACTACATCCCCAGCTTATATACGCCATCTGGTTTCCAACTACCCAGAAATTCCAGCTGCATTCAGAATGTTCACAGCATAAAGATAAGCTGTGTCTGATCAAGGCTGGGAGACAAGCAATTGCTTTTTGAATTGTATAGATTAGACTACCTGACAGTCACATATTTCTTGTACATCTATTATTAAATATAAATATTCACGAGATACAATGATGCACAGAAATCTCAAATGACGAACATCTTTGGAATTACTAATATCTCTAAAATGTCAATGAATTCATAGTGACCTCATCCAAAATCCACTGAAGTCAGCGGGAGCCTTTCCATTGATGTCAGCATGTATGAAGCTGTAGAATTCATCTATTGTACATGAAGGGTACGTCTACACTGGAGCTTTAGGTCGACTTAAGGAAGGTTAAGTTGACTTACAGACTCCTGCGGCCACACTGGGCTTTTATTAAGTCGACTTAAGTGCTTCCTTAAGTTGACTTAATAACACCACCTCTTAAGGTCAACAATGCTTAAGTTGACCTTATTAAGCTTACTTAAGCCAAAGTAGATGGGGAAAGCCCTTAAGTTGACCCAACTGGCCTCCTGGGGGCACTTCTTTGGTGCAATATGGGACAGCTACCCATAATGTACCACCCCTCCATCGACCTCGCACCTACCAGTGTGGAAGCAGGCAGTCAACAGGAGTTTTCAGTGTGGACTCTCTAAGTTGACTTAACAGGGTCAACTAAGTTGAACTAAAGTTGACCTTGTTAAGCCCACTTATCAGGGCCTCCACTGTAGACATACTCTAACAATGGTATGTAGATGCTGCATCAAAATTTTTTGCCCTTTCCTTTCTGTGTTTCAGGATGATTAATACTTAATGGTTTTAGAATGTTGTATTTTGTTCTAGAGTTAATTCAAGTGTAAAACTGTCTCCTGTAATGCTGTAGTCTATAACAGTGGTAGTAAACTAGCCCTTTGGACTTTACATTTTATCGAAGATGATTCATTCTAAATGGAATCATTATGACAAGAATTCTGATTGAAAAATTAAAATAAGGGTACTGAACTTTTTTTAAGTGTCACATAGTTTTTCAGATATACGTGATGTGCAACCTACGCTCAGTAACAGAGCTAACAGTAGGAAAAATAAAAAAAAATAAAAAAAGCAAGGAGTCCTGTGGCAATTAAAGACTAATAGATTTATTTATCACATGAGCTTTCATGGGAGAAACTCCCACTTCGTCAGACACTTTGAAGAGGAGGAACTTACAGACTGGGATGAAAATAAATGCAAGGGATGTAAAACATGGGATCAGGTCACACTGTAACAGCAAATCAGAGCCAGTATGACCTAATCTCTTGTTTTACACTTCCTTGCATTTATTTTCATCCCATTCTGTAAGTTCCTCCTCTTCAAAGTGTCTGATGAAGTGGGAGTTTCTCCCATGAAAGCTCATATGATAAATAAATCTGTTAGCCTTTAAGTGCCACAGGACTCCTTGCTCTTTTTTTTTTTTTTTTTTTTTGCTTTACTAGACTAACACAGCTGCCCCTTTAGAACTTAGTAGGAAAAATGAAACTCTCCACGATTCCTGATAGCAAATCACACAGAAAAGACCTGAATTCATCTTTTGCATTTGGATATGCATATGGGCATACTTATGACATTTTTATTTTTCCATGGCAAATTTGCACAAATCTGCAAGTTCTTCTGTTTGGGAAAATACTAGACTGGCTACAGAAAAAAATGACAATCCCATTTTATGGAAATTGGTTTTTTTTTTTTTAAATCACAAATTCCCCATGCACATTATTCAGTTTCCAGTGACGAAAACCAAAAAGTTTCCAAAAACTATATTCAACAGAATGTCCTGTTTGTGGTAAAAAAAATTTCAACTGTAGAAAACAAACTTTTGCTACAACATTTTCATGTTAGTTAAAAAGTGACTTTACATTCCAAAAATGGTTTTAAAATAATTGTAACCATCCCTAGAAAATACTTTGTCTGGACTGTTTTAAATACTAATTTCTCTCCACTGTCTGTCTATGTATCTATAGTATTTATGTGCAGGGGGAAGTAGGTCATGGATCATGCCCCAGTAAATTATCAGTGATGCTAAGTGAATTACACATCAACATTTTGATTAACTGTATTTATCTTGGTATACAGATCAACAAGGGAAGCGAATAGCACAACCGCCATTATAAGGCAAGACCTTTGCTACCGTATTGAAATTTACAAAAGCTATCAAAATGTACTCAGCTTTTCTTCTCTACGGCTTACTCATCTGCAAAGGGCTTCAGTAGTATTTGGTTCAAGGCAACATTCATCTTCTTTTTCCTCATTCTGCTTTAGAACAACAGGGGAGTGTGTATAATTGTCTCAGCAATATTGGACAAGTGTTCATAAATTAAAGGGTAGCATTTTTAACTGAAAATAAAATCTTTTAGATTTGTTCTTAGACTGTGACATTTTCAAGAGGAGCAGGGAGGAAAAAATGAATTCATTTTGGAGCTACACAATATATATTTAATAAACACACATTTCTGCCAGTACCTGGAAAAGACGTGTGGTATACAGATAAGAGAAAACATGGGATATGAAAATAATATCTAGGAGCAGATCTTGCTACCATGGAAATGAGCAAGTGTTTTGCCATTTAATGAGACTGTGATGATCTACTTCATTTTCTTTTCTGTCCCATTCTTTAATGATGACCAAACCACTTGTGCTGATGATGCTTTACCTTGCTATTTATGAGTTTTGTGTGTGTGTGGCTAAGTTATGAAAATAAAAAGATGTCTTGCATATAGATTTCATGCATGAAGCTTAAAAATTCTATCATATGTTTGCTGTCTATGAACTATAATTGTAAGGAAAAGACTAAACAAGATTACATATTGAAAACATTTCAGCACTCTAAAAATAATTTTTATTTACAGATGACACAGGCTAGAATATTAAAATACACCATATTTCTTCTTCCCACTGCCTTTATTCATCTTTCATATTATGGTTGTGAATACAGTATGTGAATTTTGCCACACTACATCCGCATTTCTGCTTGTTTAACCTACTGCAATGAACTGTGGTCCATGGAAATTCCTAACCTCCTAAGGCAAATAACCCAGCCTGACCCTGGACTAGTAAACTGCTTTTAAACATTTTTTAAAAAATAATATAGGTACCAAGGCTTATTTTAAAATCTGCAGACTTCCAGTTGACATCCATTGCATTAGACAAACGACTTCAAATAAATCCTCTGGGTGATTGTGCACCTATCTGAATCCCAACTGCAAGGAAACACTGCAATAATAATTTAAGATAATAAACTAGAACAGGGTAGAAGTGAGGAATCCTGCATAGCTTTGCATCTTCTGGCTATGCCTCCATTTTCTAATGAAGACAATTAAAGGCATGTATGATTGTTTTTTAGGTATAATCAATTCTCTGAAATCAATTACAATCTTGTTTACCTGTTCTCATCTAGTTTGCAATTGCCAGGTTAATCAGGATGGGTCAGCACAACAGACAGAGACCGCCCCTGTGACAAATTAGTAAGTCTCATTTTAACCCATCCAACGAATAAAAGAAATATTACTGGGCATACACTTCTCAGAAAGATTCAATCATGACTAAGTTATAGTCTTTAATAATATGAGGTTCATGCCTCTTAAATTGCTGAAAGAGCATGGTTTGCTTTCTTAAATTTCTACATAGGCATCCATTTCTGTAGCTTTCAAATCATAATCCAAAGGGCACATTAAAATATCTTGGGCCAGATCACCCTAGCTGGACAAAAAGGAGCGACAGCAAGTCAAGAGGTGGGGTGTTACACTTCTCCAATCCTGGATTCTCTATGCCAGTGGTTTTCAAACTTTTCTGGGAGGGACCCAGTTAAAAAAAAAATTATGCACACAACCCAACAATTCCAACTTTCAGCAACACACTCCAGTCTTTCAGTGGCAGCAGCAGGCAGTGACCCAATACTGTGGTTTGAAAACCACAACTTCATGCTATGTTCAAGCAGTCCAAAGCCCGCTCTAAGGTACAATGTGGCACTGCAAATGTAGCAACAGGCTGCAGGAAAGACGTATCATATGAGCCTCTGAGTATACAAATTAGGATCGGCCGGAAAACAAGACTTGTATCAGGAACGTCGCTGCCCCAGGGAAAGCCCCTGAGCACGGGCCTAGACCCCACCCTTGCTCCTTGGCCACAATCCGGAGCCCAGGCTCTATCTGGTGTTGGGCATCTGCCACCCCCAGCCTGGCCTTGGATCCCTGGCCAGGAGAGGCAGACACTGCCATGGGTGGCCTGGGCTCAATCCCTCGCTAGGAGAGGTAGGTGCTGCTGCAGGTGGCCCTGCCCAGGATGCTGAGCCAGGACCGGGAGAGGCAGGGGCTGCCCTGGGCACTCAGGGCACTGGCGCCAGCGATGCCCCTGACTTGTTATGTGAAAATTTGAGATTTCAGGACTTGTTTCTATTCTGCATCAGAAAAAAAAGATGACAAGAAAAGAAACAAAAACAGCATGGGACTCTCATCTTAACCCAATGGATGAGGGTGACTGAAATTCCCACCCCTGATTTGGAACAGAGAAGTCTCCTGCATCCCAGGGAAGTGCCCAGCGAATGAACTATTGACTGTGCTGGGTTCTCTCTCTGTCTTCCCTTCCCCACACTTGATAATTTAATCTTTCTTGACCTGGATAAGAAGGATTCACAGCAAAATTTCACTAGGGATGTGGTCAGCAGTGTAGCTGACAGTAAATGTGGGTAAGCAGAATTCATTCACTACTCATGGGGAATATGATGTTTACCCACTTCTCATTTAAGAAATAAAGAATTAGCTCGTTCCTGTTCTCCTGTGATCAGCAAATCCTGGCTGCATGACCACCATGACTGATGTGTGTGTTACCTACAGAGTGTTTTCCAGAGGGTAGCCATTCTGTGTTCAGCAAAAACAACAGGAGTCCTGTGGCACTTTATAGATCAATAGATTTCTTTGGGCGTAAGCTTTCGTAACGCACTTCATCAGATCCATATCAACAGACTAGTTATTCTTAGCAATGGAGGCCATAGGAGAGACATTCGCTGACTTCAGTGGGCTTTGGACGAATCCCTTAAGAACTCACTGAAGTGTTGTAAGAGTAGATCAACACTTAAAATGCTGCAATTACACAGTTGTACCAAAGCAGCTGTGCTGTTGTAGCACTTAGACAAAGAAGCTCCAAGAAGAGCGTCTCCTGTTGGTGTAATTAATCCACCTTCGCAAGAGATGATAGCCCTGTTGCAGGGAGAAACTCTCCCATCATGTCTACATGGGGTTAGGTTGTCATAAAAATGTCATTTGGGGGTGTTGAATTTTTACATTCCGAGCAAGTACCCATGCACAATATTGCTTATTTCCCATCTATTAAGTATTATTCTTCTTAAAAATTAACTGTTCTTTTCCTGATGTTGCCCACCCTTCACATGTGCCATGCTGCTGCCTTGTGTGAGACATTAAAAATGCTAGTTTAGCTACTATTTTTTAACTACCACACCCAGATGGGGCGCAAGGGAGGCATATCTAAAAAGAGGATCTAGATTCTTCTCCTGACTATATTTGCTAACTGGAACTGTGTTGCTTCAAACACTGTTTTTCCATACTCTGAACAGATTTAAAATTCTGGGGAGAGGGATTTATTTTAATCAGTTTCCCAAGCCCAGTAAACCAGCATTGTTCCATAGACTTCAATGGAGCCACACTAACTGACAGCCTGTTGATCTAGCCCAGTGCGTTAAATCATTTCCCTGAAATAGTCAGCAACATTTTACTTTCAGCAGAGATCAATTGATAGGCATTTCGACCACAAGATTTAAATAAACTCAGCGTTTGTTTAATGGCATGGTGTAAAGGTCTATAACTTTTTACAACTGACCCATCACACACGATATATCTGCTGAAGAGGTTCTTCTTCATGAATTTATTAAATAGAGGATCAATTATGGCAGTAGGAAATTTCTCACTGGCTTTCCAACTGTTGCCATTCACTCTCTCTTCAGGGTAGTTACAGGCTAGAGTTTTTAATACTAAGTTCACTCATCCTCCAAAGGGGCAGCTGTGTTAGTCTAGTTCAGTAAAACAAGGAGTCCTGTGGCACATAAAGACTAACAAATTTATTTATTGCATGAACGTTCGTGGGAGAAAATCCCACACTGCCAGATGCTTTGAAGATGTGGGAACTTATCGAATGTGAGGAGATAAATGCAGGGAAGTGTAGGTCACAGGATCAGGTCACACTGTAACAGCAAATCAAAGCCATTGCTAAGATCCAAACACTGAGGTACAGCCTATAGAGGAAGATGAGGTCAAATCTGTTGTAATGAGAGAAAAATCCTAAATCCCTATTAAGCTCTAAAGCACTGCAATCTAATTTGCAAATAAAATTGATCTCTACAGCTTCTCTTTGAAGCACTGATCTGGTATTCATCTGTCTAAGCACTGCAATTAGTAAATCGTTAATGGAGTGATCAGGAAGATTGAAATGCTGACCCATTGGTTTTAGAGTTTTATGATTTCTGTTGTCAGATTTGTGCCCATTTATTCTTTGTGCAGAGACTGTCCTGTTTGTCCAATGTATAAGGAAGGGGGAGGGCATTTCTGGCATGTGATGGCAGAAAATCACATTGGTGGACGAGCAGGGGAATGAGCCTTTGATGGAACAGCTGGTTTTATTAGGTCCTGTAATGGTGTCTTTTGTGAGGATATGTGGGCAAAGTTGGCAGCATAGGCTGTTGCAGGGATATGTGCCTGCCTTAATGGTTCTGTTGTTAGGTCTGTAGTTGCCGGTAAGTATCTCTTTAAGGTTGGGGGCTGTCGGTAAGCAAGGACAGGTCTGTTTCCCAAGGCTTGAGAGAGTGAGGGATCATCTTGTAGAACAGGCTGTAACTCCCTGAGGATCGTCTTGTAGAATAGGCTGTAGAGGTCTGATTTGGGGGTTGTAGGTGATGACTAGCAGCGTTCTGTTATTTTCTTTTGTGGGCTTCTCCCGTAGTAGTTGATTTCAGGGTACGTGCCTGGCTCTGTCAATCTGTTTTTTCATTTCCATAGGTGGGTACTGTAGTTTTAAGAATGCTTGATAGAGAACCTGAAGGTTTCTGTCTCTATCTGAGGGATCAGAGCAAATGTAGTTATATCTTAGGGCTTGGCTGTCACTGATGGCTCGCGTGGTGTGTTTTGGATGAAAGCTTAAGGGAGGGAGGTAACTATACTGATCAGTAGGCTTTCGGTATAGGGTGGTGCTCATGTGTCCATCCCTAATTTGTACTGTTGTGTCCAGAAAGTGGATCTTGTTTGGTCCACTGATCTTGTTACAT
>ML681973.1:8183743-8198236 GCA_007922195.1 Podocnemis expansa | reverse complement strand
TTGCCATCTTGCTCTGTATGACAGGAGCGTCTCTGAGCATCACTGAAAGATATTTTAGCCCACATCTGTAGATCTGTCCAGGGACATACCACTGGAGGGCACTGGCCCTGCATGGTGCATGCAGGAGTGCAAAGACAGGATGCAAGGAAACCTGCTCCTGCTAGGGTCTGTGCTCTGTGTGCTTCTTATATTCATGGACCATGTGAGTTCAACCGTTGCCCATGCCAGACTTTCCAGGCTGGGATGAAAGGCCAGGCCAGGACAGAGTAATGGCTCTATGGTACCTAATGCTGCGACCAGCCTGCCGAGCTGAGATGGCACAGAGGAGCTTGTGTTCTTAATTTTTCCACTTCAGGGGACGTGCTCTAGTTATTGCAGCTAACTCAGCCAGAATGCTTCAGGGGACCCAAGCTGTTGCATGGGTACCGTTCATATGCTCTGGGCTGTGATTCAAGCCACCGAATGCTTGAGGGAGTAATTCCAGCCTCACTCTATTGTGCACATCACCTGGCTGCTGCAGGTGAATGTGATCCAGTTTCTATTTTCATTCTCCCAGGTTTCATTCCTTTTACTTTGTGCAGGTTGGACCCCTGGAAAGTCTTCGGTCATTGTACAGACTTCCCTCCCAATCTCTTTCCTTGTGTGACTACAACTAATGCAGCTTGCATTGGCAGAACGCTCCCACGCATTTTCATGTTTGCTTGTAACTCGCCTTGTACCTGAAAATTCTCCTCGGCTGTCCAGCGGTGATGCAACCATATGTTCCTCTGTATTTTCATACTGGTTTATGGCTCTTTAATTTTACTGCAATATTTCTCTTTGAGGTACCAGTATAGGAACTCTCAAGGGTTCTTTCTTCCCAGTGCCTGTACTAAAGTGTGTGCAGGAAAAAAATCGCCCCATCACTCAAATGGAAAGAGTGCCATCACTAGCATTTCTTCTCAAAGTGTACGGGTATGCTTTTTCCTCCAGTAAAACCTCATTGGAATTCCTATGCGCCTGCCGCACTTCATCAGGGATGGATTAGTCAGCTATTCTGTAGTCCTCGATATTAAAAGGGGAGGTTATTGTGCTGCATGCGAAACTGCAATGTCAATTTGTAAAGGAAAAAATATACAACATGGCTAGAGAGACAGATTATAGCCAAGATGAAGATATATTCACATAAAATTGCAGCCAGATGATTTCGTTAGCTGTAGCATATACTCCACTCCGACGTGTACCTTAGATTTCATATGAAGTGGGAAACTGGCCTGATCCAAAGCCCACAGAAGCCAAAGGCGGACTTTCCATTCACTTCAGTGGTCTTACGATCAAGCCCGTAAAGACAATTTTTGCTTTCAGATTTCTGCTGAAATCAGTGGAAACCCTGCACAGACACAAGGGAAGAATTTGGTTCCTATAAATGTGGCAGAAAAGGATTTTGATTTTCTTCAAATCTGTGCAAGACCACGTAGCTGGTTTCTAATACTGACACTCATTTGTCTAGTGGTCAGACTCTACTGTAATGCTCAGGACATCTCAGTTCTACTCCTGGTGCCATCAATGGCCTGCTGGATGCTGTTGGGCAAGCCACCTCACCTCCTTCTGGCTCAGCTTCCTGATCTGCAAAATGGGGATAAAGATACTGCGCTCCATTGTAAAGTGCACTGAGCTTTACTGATGAAGAGTGGTATCTAAGAGCTAGGTATTATTGTAACTGATGAGATTTAGCAAAAGAGGACAACAAAGAATCAGACAGAAGGAATGTTCACTGGAATCCCTTAAAACCAGGAAATTAATCACATACTGTATTTAAATGTAGTGCAATTTTAGCAGCATTTTCTATCCTAACTATAAGCAGTGCTGCAGTAAAAATTAATGCTGAGGTGAGCTAGATGTTGAGAGGGCAATGGTGCATACAGTCACGTATAATGACAGCAGAGTTTGAGCAGACTACATCCATTAAGAAAGCACTTTGTAACAGTAGGGCATAAAGGATTTTGCTGGCTTCATGTAAAGGTTCTGCAGAATATGAAGTTGCTGAAGAATGAAGCTGTTGTCTGCATGAATGCAGACTTAACAGTTTCTGATTTTGTCTCTTGCTGGCCCTGTCTGTAGTCTTGCCTAGCAATTTGTTACAGGGGGATGCTGTATTTTCTTCTTACGGTTTTCCTTCCTGTCTCCTGACAGGGAAGTGTTTTAATTGAGCATAGGCTGCTGGAGTCAAGATAACTTTCTTTTTGGTACTGAATATTCCTTTTCTCCAAAATCTATTTGGAGACTAAATGAAATAAATTCAGACGGGTAAGGCTGTCAGGGCTTTGATTGTTCTTACTGAAGCCAGCGCAACCCTCCCATTAATTTCAATGGTGTAAAATAACTCCTCGATAAGTTCAAGTCTCCTTGGCATTGCCTGGTCACTCCTTCAGTTCCTCCAGTTCAGAAGATGTTATCATAAGCACATTATTTTGTGTCTTCAAACTAATATTGCATTCCATGAATGTAAGGTTAATAGAAACATAGCCCAAAACCCCAAGACTAACAGTTTTGTGGTGGATACATTGATGGCAAGTTTTAGTGGCAGGAGCAAAACCAACAACTTCATACTGTGTGTGTGTGTTTTTTTTTAAAATCATCTTAAACTATTAGCCCGTGGAACTTGCTGCAACAAGATATAATTGAGGTCAAGATCAAACTAGGATTTTAAGAAAGTTGGAATGAAATGACTCAAAAAGGGTTACATGGATAACAAGGCCATCCAGATTTACATTAACAAGGATTACATGAATTAATTAAACAAATCCATGACTTTTGGAAGAGAAATAATCCCTTCTGCTTTAGGACATACTCCAATTTGTAATTAATGGTAGCTAGGAAGACTCCTTTCCTGTCACAAGGTTATTTCTGCTCACTGCAAGGTTTCTTCTGTCTTCTCTTAAAGCAATCCATGCTGGCAGCTATTGGAGACATTGTACTTTCCTAGATGAACAGTGGTTCCAATTTTAAATCCCAGTTCCTATGCTTCTTGACTGGAACTTTCCAAGGAGCCTACAAGAGCTGAGCACCCAAATTGCACTTACTGTCAGGTGCCTAAGTCCCTTAGGCTTCTTCAAAACTCCCACCTTTAATGCTTAATCAGCCTGCAAGGATATTGAACAGAAAATCGGTTTGGAAACAACAGTGTCTTGGTAAGTAAATTAATGACTCAAACACAACTTCAAAAGGGATAGCCATGTTAGTTTAGTCCAGTAAATAAAACAACAAGGAGTTGTTTAGTTTCATTCCTTTCTGTAAGTTCACCCATCTTCGAAGCATCTGAGGAAGTGGGATCTTCTCCCACGAAAGCTCATGCAAAAAATAAATCTGTTAGTCTTAAAGTGCCACACAACTCCTTGTTGTTTTTTTCAAACACAACTGCCACTTAACGAGCTCCCTCTGCTCCCACTGAAGTCAGAATCGTTCATGATCAGGTCACAGAAAAGCAATGTGAGGAGCATGTAGCATGGATATAAGGACATTTCAAGAAAGAGTTTTTCTGGATAAATGCAAAGCCCTGAAACATGTCTGCACCACAGTTAAAAACTCCCCTCCCCTTTGAAGTGCATACTGTGCATTTTTTCAGAGACTGCTAAATGGGCCACAGTGGGAACACTCTACTCCCCCCCCACCTTTTTACAAATGAAGTCATCTGAATGCACCAAATCGAAAAATATGAATCTCCTGCTCAGTTTCCAGTGGTGTTGTAGAAGGACAGGGCTATAGATTTTCCCAGGAGTGTGAAATAATACACCAAGACTGCTCGTTATTCATACAGACAGAGCATTAATAATATGGGACCCTGAGATCTCTTCTTATCTAGGCCGGAGCACAGCTAGAGGGATGAGAAGCTGACTCCTTGGATTTAAAATAACATTTTTTCCCCCTTTTCTTGAAGAAATAAGAATTGATTGAAAGTACTTTTATAGAGTAGAAAAAGAACCAATCTTTTGATGCCACCTTACGTACACATTAGATAAATAGAGAGCTATTGCCTCTGTGACTGAACCATTTTCAGTTGATACAAGTGGTGATAGATAAAGGATTATATGTAACAAAATATTGACAGAGAACGTGATCCAAAGCCTATTGAAGTCCATAGGCATCTTTCCACTGACTTCAAGGAGCTTTGGATCTGGCCTGTAGCATGTCTGTCTCATTGCCTTGGCACCTCCTGTTAGTTATCTGTGGAAGCGAACTCTCACCCAGGCAGATGCCCACTCCCTGTGGTTTCTCACACTCATTCCCGTCTTTGCTGGACCCTCCTTCTTGCGACTGGCTCTCTGACCAAGTCCCAGTCCATGCTCTCCCCCATCTGCTGGGGGGTGCTGCAGCCCCAGTTCTTGCTACTTCTTACTGTGGCCACTGAAGTCCTGCCACCGCTCTTGTGGCAATCAGAGGTGCGGAGGGGACTCAGGCCCACCCACTACTCTGGGTCTCAACCCAGAACCTCTATGTGTGTGGCAGCCTCCTGCTGTACCTCCCACATAATTCTGTAGATTTTCCTGGGCCACTTTTCTGTAGTCCCAATATCGTGTCCACCCTTGCTTCAGGGCCTTTGGCTCTGCTGAGCCCCAGCAGCCAGTCACTGCTCTGTCCAGACTGACAGATCTTCCCCTTCAAGCTCCTGGGAGGCATTATCCTTCCTGTGCTTTGCTGCACTCTTATATACTGGCCTGGGCGCCAACTGGCTGCCAATGCAGCCCTTTCCTATTGGCTAATTCTCATGCAGCCTTGCCAGAGCTGTCTTATCCCTTTCCTGACCAGTAAGGGGCAGGTGCCCCATCACAGGCCCTAACTGCATGCATTTTCTGTACGACTATGAAGTTTCTAAACTTTAGTCAGTCTCTCAGCCTGTGTAAACTGGCACAGTTCCACCGACTCTAGTAGGATTATTCTGATTTCCACCCTCGGAGAATCTGGCCCAAGCCCATGCGCCCTTGCTATGCTGCTGGATATCATGATGACCTTTACAACACAGCCCATTTTAATTATGAATGCTTGCTCTATAGTAGGCGCCTTATCTATAATTAAAAATGAAAGTAAATTAGCTCCTGTTAACAGCATGGTTGTACTACATCTGAGTGTCTGCATGCCATTCTCTAAGATAAGACGACCTTTTGATCTGCAGGGTCCTAAGAAAGAAAAGGGGGCCAAGCTACTGAACAGCCACAGCTGGTAGTGAGTTTTGTGGTTTTTCTGGCCCCACTAGCTGAAGAGGGAGATTGAAGATGGATGGTATCAACTCACCTCTCAGGACCACTGTTGCAGAATATGGTGGACTGACTCAGGAACTGTGAGTCAGAACAAGAATAGGGATCCCTAGAAAAAAAAAATCACAGCACTCCAGGACATCGCTGAGTTGCTTGTAACTAAAGATGGTGCACTTGATGGGGTGACACACTTTCACCAAACTCTATTAAATACCTAAATTCATTTGGCCAAATGCTGGTTAGTGATGGATAAACCTCAGCTGGTTCAAACCTTGGGCTCCGAGAAGCAGCCACAAGTTTTAATACTATTGAAGCTCATGAGTAAGGGCTGCTTCTTGTGTGATTGTTTTGGTACACTGCTTTCAACCCAGCCATTTCTTTGGTATTTCATTATTTCCAGTATATATATATATCCCCATCCCTCCAAATATTTCATAGTCTTTAGAATGGCTTGATTTGATTTCAAGCAGGGGAGGGCCTGGGTATTATTTTTCTTTGCATGTCACTGATTTCCACATTTCTGGATCCACCGTGGAGCTGCAATGGACACAATGTTACCATATGCTCTGCTTTTTTAACTACCAACTATGACACAATTACAGAAGAAATAGAGAATGTCTCTGAAAGAGAGATTAACAATGCTAAAGTAGGAAGACTATTGCAAAAAGACCAGTAAATCCAACTATTACACTGGTGCATATGTGCGAGCATTATTAGCTATAACAGAGCAAAACTGGGTATATACATTGTATATTGTTCAAAGCCCCTGAAAAAGACACAGACATAACCAGCTATTGACTTTACATAAGGATTCAATTTCTTTATAAATGATGTGAAGCCACATACATTATTTACAATATAAAATTACAGAATTAAATTGTAAATGTATTTCATTCCCATGTGGTTGTTACAGCTCTAATATTTTGCACATGTGATGAGAGAATAGTTCAGGGACCTCTCAGCTATATGCTCAGAAATACATGCAATACACTTGGGCTCTGTTCATACATATTTTTTGTTTTCTTTCACAGAATAATTCAGCTATTCTATCTATTGCTAGAAATGTTTCACAAGCATCAGATTGGACTGTATTTCCTGAAACAAATTTTTGAACTCTAAACAGAAATTTTCGCACCTAGTTCTAAGAGTTACTTTTTTCCACCCAACATAGAATCAAAGTCACATGACATGTGCCCACTCAAAACTAGTCAGCTTCGTTCAAATTTTGCATGTTAAATACTAAAATGTGCTGCTTGCAAACAATGTAAAGTTAAAGAATTTACCGTTCTATTCTATTACGCACAAAGTGTTCAGCAAACTATTCTGAAGAGTGATCCGAGAAAATCATAGCCTACTCCTGGATAGTTTGCAAAGAATTAAAAAGGCAAAATCAAATAAATTATTCAGTATCAATTATAAACAACTCTAAAATAAAAGAGGGGTTAACTAAGCAGAATTACAGTGCATGATGAAAACGAGCTAGTATAAATTGTTCCTCTAAAGACCATGTAATTCATATCCTTTGTGCCTACTTAATAAACATACAGATTAAGATACAAATGAAAGATTGAATGTATTCCCAGATATTTAGACACTGACGTGAAATATCTACTCTACCACACAAACTTAAAAGCATTAAGAATAGCTTTACAAACATATAAAGATAGCGGTATTTTGGGAAAAGAACATGACTTTAGAGGAATCTTTCTACTTATACACCTATTTGTTTTCAAATTTATGGTAACAGTTTTCATCTAAGCATCTAAATCCACAATATTACTTACACAGGTATTTAATTGCATATCTATTTTGAGTAGTCCCTCAGGATGTCATGATCCAAATTTTTGTATTTGTGCAGTGCTATCTCATTGAGATAAGGCTCTGGTGTGTCCATCAACACTTATAAAAAATGTGGTGCAGATCATGAGTCAGAAACAAGTTAATTATCATGGATACAGACTGGATGTGGAATCAAATTTTTGCATCCATGGAGGGTTTTAATGATAGTAACGAATTTGAACAGACTAATTCCCAGTACTAAAGGGGTCTCTCAGTGGTACACAACTTATGTTTAGAGATGATGGAGAGCCCAGTTGTTCCTCCGAAAAGAGACTTGGAGTTCAGCAGGAAATGACGTAGTTTATGCAACAGATGAGTCATTCCTTGGTGAATAGCCTCTGCATTTGAATGGTTCCCATGTCGGGTATTATAAAAATTTCACCTGACAGAAAAACACTTCAGGATAATAATTTCATTAACTCATAACAAGGAACAACTTCTGAAGTAAGCAAGACCCTGATGATGGTATAATCTAGTCTATGTGTATTCTCTGATGAAGTCTCTGCATCTGGATTTTTTTCTCTAAGTATAAGAATTCATCAGAAGCCCTGCATAAAGTCCTGCAAGATAAATGACAACATCCAATCTTCTGAACCTATTTAGTTCAAACACTAGTGTGACAGGGGCAGTCTGGATGATTTCCAGAAAGTGCTAGGAGGCCAATACATCAGCTCCAGGTTCCGTAAGTCCCTTTTCCCCTGGTAGCTAAGCAGAGATTAGCTCTAGGACTGTTAATTTAACTGGAGGTAATCCCCGCACAGCTACCAAGGGACTTGCTGAACCTGGGGCTGATAAATGGTCTTCTTGTATTCCCACAAAGCTATCCAGTCTGACCCTATAACACCAGCCAGGGGGATTTCTTGTGTAAATGCTAGTTAACATTTGCAAGGATTGCAGAACTTAGCTCAAAGCAAGTAGGAAACTGCTTATCAACTCCAAAGAAGGACCACAGACCATTCCCAATGCTTTAGAAAAATGCCAGATTGACACTGTTTATTAGTGATGTTCTCTGTTTATTCACAGAAGAGAAACTAATCGATTACAGCACTGGAAGCTACCACACATTGCTCCCCAACATACTTCATCACTGATCTAAGGCTGCCATTCTTAGACGTAAAGAGAAAGGATAGCGTCATGTCCATTATACCCCTGGTTGCCAGCTTCCAGATAGTTAGCGCCATGTGCTTGTCCATGGCCAGGGATGTTCTCATTTTGGTGTCCTTTTGCCAAAGGGCAGGGGCAAGCTCTGCACACAGTTCCAGGAAGGTGGTTTGAACATTTGAAACTTCTGTACCCACTGCTCGTCACCCTAGACCTGCATAACAATACGGTCCCATCTATCAAAGCTTGTCTCTCACAACCAGAAGCATCGGTGCACTGGGTACAGATGGTCAGAGAAAAAAGCAAGCAAAGCTGTATTGTTGTTCTCCATGTCAAGCAGCAGGTCTGGATCTATCCTTTCATATTCATCTTCAGAATGTAGCATGAGACTATCCAAGAGGTGTTGATAATGCTGTAAGCAATGCTGGCAAGCAAGGGGGGATCCATCTTTTCCTGATTAGATTGCTAACAGGGAGGAAGTTCTGTGGGCAGCACCATTGAAAAAATGGCGTGAGTTGCTACTGGCAACTCTGAATGATGCACAGGCAACACAGCACGCAAGGAGAGCTGGGACAGCTACCAAGACTGCTTTGTACTGCCTTCTTCTACCCACAGTTCCAAGTGCTTGAGGCATGCTGGGATAGGTACCCACAAGGCAATGCTCTTTCTGGTGGAAATGCAGAGATGAATGTACATGGGCCATTGTGTTGTAAGGACCTGTGGATGAATTACAGTTGCACACTAATTAATGTGCATTTATTAAACTGCAAGGAATTAATGTGGAATAATTTCATAGTATATATATGCCCTCAGACAGTTAAGTGCATTGGTTCTCAAGAGAAGTTTTTGATGTAACTAACATGGACTGTTTCAGTCAATGAACTCCTGGGTACCAAGTCAATGGGAGGTTGATCATTGACTTTCATGAGAGTACGATCAGTGTTCCAACTCATTTCATGTAGGCAACTAAATAGCCAGAAAAGGGGAAGAGCGTCTCATGGTCAGGATCAACCTGACCTGGAATGCAACCCACACATGGTGGCTGCCTGCTGTTCTCAATCCAACAAGTCATCCAGTCCCATTCCAGAGCAATTGGGCTCTGCTGGAATATACATGTATTGGCAAGTTCACTTAAGAAAGAAAAATCAAATGCACAGCTACAAAATGGTGAATAACTGCCTAGGTGTTAGTCCTCTTGGGAAGGATCGGAGGATTATAGTGGACCACAAACTTAGCATGAGTCAAGCATGTGATACAGCTGCAAAAAGGTTCCTATGATTCTGGGTTGTATAAACAAGATGTTGTATGCAAAACATAGGAGGTCATTGTCCTGCTCTATTTGGAGTCTGTGTCCAGTTCTGGGCACCTCAATTTAGGAAAGATGTGGACAAACTGGAGAGAGTCCAGAAGAAAGCAATAAAAACCTGACCTATGGGGAAAGATTAAAGAAAGCCTGGTCATGTTTATTAATGAGAAAAGAAGATTGGGTGGGGTGGGAGGGGTGGTAAGAGTTTTTAATATGTTAAGGGTTGTTATAAAGTGGATGGAGATTAGATGTTCTCCAGGTACACTGAAGGTAGGACAAGAAGTAATGGACTTAATCTGTAGCAAGAGCAACGTAGGTTAGCTATTAGGAAAACCTCTCCTACTATGAGGGTAACTATATTCTGGAAAAAGCTTCTGAGGGCATAATGGAGTCCCCATCATTGCAAGCTTTTAAAAACAAGTTGGACAAACACCTGTGAGGGATGGTCTAGGTTTACTTGGTCCTGCCACAGAGCATGAGGGCTGGACGTGATGACTTCTCAAGGTCCCATCCAGCCCTATATGTCTATAATTCAGTCTATATTATTTATTCAAGGGCATCCATAATATATTTTAACGTAAAGAACCAATGAGTTTTTTAGGTAACACACCATAGCTTTGAACAGCAAAAAGTATAAGCATGTGATTCATGAGTTAGTCATCTTAATATAACAGATAAAGGAAGCAATGAGTTTTAGCTGATCCTTTGTAATGTACTAATTAAAACCTAACAGAACCAAATAATAGGCAAACTGGAACTTCCCACTGATGAAAATGGGAGTTCTGCCTTAGCAAGCACTGAAAGACTACAAAATGACTTTAAAGTTCTGACTGAAGATAGACTTTCAAGAATCTAAAACAAAGTGTGAAGGGTAAAAAGCATGCCCCCTTCAGTTATTTTTTTTGTAAACAGGATTTTGCCTTTCTAACCAATCAACCATTTACAAAAGAACCCATGTCTTGATTACAACAACTGAACTTAAAAAGGGAAGAAGTTCCTTTGTGTTGATCCCTTTGAAATCAAGAAATGTCTTGAATTCAATGACTCACACACATTTCTTATATCAGCCTTTGTTTTATCTTCAGCCCTTTCAAAACTGTAGTTGATAATGTTTATGTTCATTGGGATACACAGACAGCTATTAAGCAGAGGGACTTCAGTCCATATCTGCACTGATTAAAAAAAAATTCCCCATTGAGCTACTGTTCTCTGAATATAATTATGCAGGCTAATTAACACTACCACTATGCTGTGTCTATTGGCTCTGATTTTCATGACCTAATGAAGAACATGTGAGTCTCCAAAGCGTATACAGTTTATTTTTAGTTAGGCCCAACAAAAGGTATCACCTACAGATTCACAACTTTTTTGTTGTTTAATAAAATGCTTTGTATCAGAATAATTAAGCAATAAAACGTGGCAGCTTGTGAATTAAAGTGTAATCATTCACAGCTACTGTAGTGCATTTTTAGGCATGATTCCAGAGAGTGAATGGCATATCCAGTTAACTAGCTGTGAATTATTGCCCCATAATTTAACATCTTGAGTGTCTTTCTGCAAGCATGAGATGTTTTTCTTATATGTTTTAACATACCAACTAGATAGAGCCACCCTACAGAATAGCAGCTAAGAAAATTGTAAGAATCTATCCCTTTGACATACACTATATTCTTCCACCTAGTTACTATTAAACAATGTCAGCACCAGCTCCTGGCTGTAATGCTTTTGCAGCCCATAACGCCGACAAGAACTTTCATCTAACTTGCAATGAAAATTGGCACAGCTGTGGCTCTGTCAGCAGCACCTTTGAAAATCTTGCTGTCTGTGACTGAGGGAAGACATCCAAGAAAAGTGGGTTTTCCAATGTTTGTGAGTGTATCTTTGTTCCTGATAGAAAGCTGCACTTTTAAAATGTGCATCCGAACAGGAAACAAAAGATGGCTCTGAAAACAACGGCTCTTCAATAACACAGCTGAGTCTTATCACTTAGAGGAAGCTGAAGCAGGGAGTGTTCAACCCAATTTAATCTGAAAAGGCAAACTTGAGCTCTTAATGACTTTTGGCACCACAGGAGGGGTAGATACAGTCACTGGTGCCACCAGATCATTTCCGTAATATAAAGATGAGAAAAGAAACATTTAAAATCCATCCCCATTTAATAGGGTTGCTGCATAAGGATGCAATTTATCATTTATCAGAGTGTGTGGGAAATAAAACCAGAGATGAGTCCCACAAAGTCAATAGCTTCTTAAAACCATAAGAGGAAGACATTTAATTTTGGGTAGCTGTTTTCAAACAGCAGGGTATATTCTCCACTTGGTGCACACTGGTACCCCTCACCAACGTTAAATTAGGACTCTATGAACCACAAAGAGGAATAGTGTGTGTTAATTTCACCATTGGAATGAAGATAGCCGCTAAATCAGAACCAGATAAAATGGGACCCAGATGTGAATCACTCCCAGCGTTAGTTATGCTTTGCAAAGTAATCCATGCATGACAGTATTCTGCCCTGAAGCTTTCAAAAGACCTGGACCAAGGCAGGGTCTAGTCAGAAACAGCAGGTTTTTTCTGACCTTAAAATCAACTTCACTGTTTTTGTTCATCTTTACACAATGCATTACAAAATCAGATCCCTGATTTTTTTGCGCTGACTTTTTAAACTTTTTAATTGAATCAGAACAATTTATTGTTGGCACCTGCAATGCAAAGGAGAGACACAATGGATAGTTTTAGCCCATTCTCTCCTAAGGGCTTGCTCTTGCCCTCGTGTTGGTTGTACTTACATGAGCAGCCTCACAGACTGTTTGACCTTACTCAGAATCAGGTTTTAAGGTGAAGAGCAATGTATACCTGTGTTGTAAAAGGCCACCTCTTCTTTACACTTACAGTTATTTTTTTTCCCTAAAAAGCCAAGTCAGAGAACACAACTATGTTCACACATAGAGTGTTAGGTATACACTGGTTGGTACATATTCAGTTCACATATATATTGGAGGAGCTACTTGCCGTCGACACAGGAAGGTCTGTTTCGTGTTGTACCGGCCACTTTCCCAGGAAGGCAGGAGCACTTTACCGTTTGTGATCTTTCCTCAATTCGATTCTTATTACAGCATCTGTGCGCTGCTATAACTTCACACGTTCCTCCTTCTGGCAACAAAGAGAGAATATTGACACTCTGATTAGGACGAACTGCAATGGCTAGTCAAAGCATCCAAGCATGCGACTCACTACCTTTGTGAAGAAAGGTTCTATACAGGGGGGATTAAGAAAGTGTTGTCTCCCATTAAGGGCAATTTTGTCTCAGGCAGGTGTTAGTAAATTCTGAGTCAACAGGAAATTCAAAATAAATTCGCCTCAAGAGCAGCTGTAGCACCAAGTCCCACTTGTCTGCATTGTGAATAACTCTACTGACAAGAAAAAAAAAAAAGCTTTTTGGTGTGAATTAGGGACTCTATCACAATATGGAACTGAAGGTGTATGGACTACAGTTAACGCAGAACAACAATGTCTGCCTATTTTACATGTGGCGTTTCATCTCTCCAGGGATGGACTGGGACTAAAAATTGGCCCTGGTATTTAAAGATGTGGGAGGGGCTGCGAGGAAGGGATGGGGCCAGGAGGGGCGCGTACTCCTGTATTCAGGACAGGTTGTTGCCACTGGGCCCATGCAGGGGGATTTGGGAGGGGGAGCAGAGCTGCTGTCGCACTTTGGTCAGGGCACTGCTGGGCCCATGAGGTGTTGGGAGGGAGTGGCCAGGTGGAGGGCCTGAAGAAAGGCTCCCATGGCGGGCCTTACCTAGGCGGGTCAGGTGGCCCTGACGTAAATTTTTTTTTTCATGAATTCTGGCCCACCAGTACTTGAGTGCATCAGTTCTTCTGGCATTTGCCAGGACTGCCTGCTGACGTCAGTCTGAAAACACACTGCTTATGGCATATGCTGCGTACATCAAAGACGTGACAAAATCATTAATCCTGTTCTCTTTAGCAATGTAGTATAGGGAGATCGCACAGCACACTGGGTTACCATGCTGCCCGTTAATCTCTCTGCATCTGAGTTCAAATTGCACTTCACTCATAATTACTAAGTGTTTGTAGTCTCAGCCTATTCTTTGGAAGGTATTTGTCCACATCACAAACTTGCTGCCTAATTTTGCAGTGTCAGTTGAATTTTAATTAAAAAATATCCACTACACATACAAGAGCAGGCCATCTCAGAAGGTTCACTAGCTTTAAAAAGGAAGTGTTGTTATTTTAAACCCACCATGAGATATTACAACACTTTGCTCTTACCTACAGTGAACTGCCAAATGCAAAAGGTTCATTGTTTCTATGGCACAAAACATCCAAAGGCTAGATCGTAACCTTGCTCAGTCATGAGAACTGGCAAGGCGGCGTTGTAGCAAAACAGGAACAAAGTAGGACTCACAATTGCTCCCCAGCTCCCCCTTGTCCTTTGCAGAGAAGTAAATTTAGGATATTTCTTTGCACAGCTACTTACTGCCTGAGCACCCAGCCCCCTACTTTGAATAGTGTGTAGGTGGCATGGCCTGAGGGAAGACATGAGCTAGGCCTTCCTTCACTTCTTTCCCCCTCTCTGCCCATTGAGTCGGTTGCAGTAAGGAGTAACGGACATGTAGCCCTTGCTTTTCTCCCTACAGCTCAGGTCACAATCTCAGCAAGGCCAAGTAGAGAAGTAAGGGGAAATGGCAGGGGTGGGAGACTTACTTCTTTTCTACTTTCCTCAGTCCTGCACATCTGAATAGGTGCTGTGAAAATCCAGCCCAAAATAAATGAGGCCCATTATTGTAACGAGGCCCATCCTGTGCAGTGCAGGAAGTATGCTGGAGTACAGTAAATCCAGGCATTACAGAGTGAACTTGTACAGCTCTTTACTTGCTCAGCCTGGAGAAGCTCCTTGGTTTGAAGAGGATCCAAGTGTTTCCCGTAACTCAGAACAGTGTCGTGGAAGCAATCAATGCAAAGTGCACAATGGCACAAGAGAGCCCTAATAAT